>JAVFBW010120363.1:0-14974 GCA_034783835.1 Mopalia ciliata
GTTTATATTTTTGTTACTGAGTTTCTTTCCAATAAAATTGTAGGCAATGCATCATGATGTAGTAAAATTCTGTTCAATTTGATTGGGGTTGAATGCAGAGATTAACATTATTTCAGGTCATATCATGGTATATAAAATGGACTCACTGTTGTCTTTGATCTCTGAGAGAACCAAGGCAACTGCCATGTTTATGCAGCAAGGGTTTAAGCAGACACCCATCCAAGTGGATGCCATGAAGCGAGCAATTGCCACATTTAGACACCCTGTTTTAAGAGACTTTAATATGCAGGAGATAGGAAAAATGGACACCCAGTTATTTGAAAAATGAAAAAAAACGACCATTTTGGACACCATACTTTTGATTTCTGGCAAAGCCCCAGCACAAAACTTATTTGAAACGGGAGACTGGCCAGCACAGTTAACGGTTTGATCTGGACACTAGCCAGAGGCTACTGCATACATTTAAGAGCTAGTCTGCATCACTCAAACAATTCTACAGTTTTTTTAGGAGAATTGTTGCCATTGAGTTTATGCTCAGTTGTTTGAGATAACCCAGTGCATCGACGTCATACACTGGGGAGAAGTAAGTATAGGGAAGACTGATGACCATTACCTGAACTTTTTTTATTTAAAAAACTTTTTTGATGTGAAAAGTGCCAGGCTTGTGTAACTTTGTGTGGGCTAATGTAATTGAAAGGTTGGCTAGTGCAGAAAAGTAAAGATCAAACACTGGCGAGTAAGTTTGTTTGATTGGGGTTTAATGCTGTGCTTAAAAGGGAAGCCCTCTTACGTTTTTGGTTCCTTGTGGTCATTTTGTGGTATTGAATAAATTTAATTGAGTTAACAATTATGTTTCAATTAATAGATATCATCACCCTAATTAAGCTCTCCCCCAATAGTCGCACTGGTGTCTAAAATCAAAGTTGTGACGTTGTCCTATGGAGAATGCACAATGACAGCCATTGCCTACGTCATCAAGTTTCTGACCAATCAAATGTGTCATATTTTTTCTCTATTTTAAATTTATATATTAAATATCCAAGAGTTTTCAAAAAATGTTTTGTCGGATGAAAATCAGATTTTATTAATGTTTGTGGACAAACATTGGCAGCCCAAAGGATGAAGGTTACTACCCACAACAATACTGCCAAAAAACAAAGACAAGAAAATCACATAGCAATTCTTAGACATCACAAACAGATCGATTATGTTACCCTTCAGCATGTAGAGCACCAGGGCTATGTAGTAAGAAATTAATACAAACAACTAAATGTATGTTAAGTGTTGCCAATATTGTGATATTTGCCAAGGGAGAACACCCAAGATACACTTTAATTTAACAGTTACAGTTCACTAATATACCAATTGCATGCAAATCATGCCTTTCATTGATTAAGTCAACTAAAAGAATGAATAAAAATGCCATTTTTTTTCCATTATTTATTTCCTGTTCATGCTCAAATTGAGACAATGTAAATCAATTTCTAAACGAACGATTCTTTACATTGGTAGTTTCGTAAAAATGCACTCCGATCTTCTTAGCCCTGTCTTGTCTTGCAAGTTTTCGGCGCTGAAATAAACAGAGCAATTGTAAACAAACTGGCATGTTACATCAACAGATTTATTCAAAATAAAAAGCAAGATAATAAACTCCATTTTTTAAAGCTTTGCTTCATAAGTTGTTTTTTTCAGAAGGTTACTTTCTTCAAAGGTGTATTTTCACTTTATATGGCATCGTGCTTTTGCTTGGCATTTCAACCAAGTTTTGAGTTAATTAAATGTTCTAACCCAATTTTTACAATTTGTTCAACTTTGTATGGTACTATTGACATATATATGGAGAGTTAGTTTCTGTAATATGCAATACTCTCATTGAGTAGGTTAAATACCCCGGACATATACTTTTTTAAACAACACTTTCATTATTGTCTATCTGTCATTTTTACTAGCAGAGTCCTCTCATAATTCTACATCGGATTGGTTGAGTAGAAGTTCCCATGCATCCAATTAATCGCTTGGAAGCAGAGTATGATTATATGCGATGCATCTGTCAAGGGTTGTTATACAGAGTAACTCAAAATAAAACTCTTTTCTACATGGCGAAATAACATTCTAATATAGAATCGATTTTACTTCCTACATTGACTCCAAGATACATCAGGGCCATTTCTGTTGCACTTTTTTTATTTGCTCGTCTGTGGCAAATTAATGCGCAATGGCATATGGGAGTTGTCTTAGTCTTGTCCACTACATAAACTCTCAGGACAATACGATTGGTATTGTATTCTTTGTACACTGTTTTGCTGATGATTACTGTTTTTTTATTAATTGCAAAAAAGTCCATGCTATAGACAGTCATGGAACATCTGACATATGTGAGTTTCCAAGTCTGTTACTAGATTAGCTCTAACATGATTAGAAAAGGTTTTCACAAAATTTGGACACCATTTATCAAAAACTGTTGATAACAGACTATATATTCAGACTCATATTTATTATTTTTTCCCCTTTTTAACACTACATCCAGA
The DNA here is from genome assembly GCA_034783835.1 of Mopalia ciliata. Classification (NCBI taxonomy): domain Eukaryota; kingdom Metazoa; phylum Mollusca; class Polyplacophora; order Chitonida; family Mopaliidae; genus Mopalia; species Mopalia ciliata. The sequence goes on from JAVFBW010120363.1 coordinate 2,529, forward strand.
AACCAGCTTATTTACCTGTTTACTGTTTATTTTAGGCGTGGATTCCTTTTCTGCAGTTTCAATTGATTTGTCTCTTTTCTGCCTGTTTTTCTGCTGGGGTTTCTTCCCTTTGTTGGAACTCTCCTGTGTCTTAATATTTTTGTTGTTTTTTGGGATGACTTCAACAACAGCTACCTGTCCACTTTCCTTTATGGTACAACCATGCACTGAATCTAGGAGGTGAAAAAAAAAGAATATCTTGTTTGAGTGGCATAACAGTCGTCATGTCTTACTAAAAAAAAAGAAGTAACAATAATTGGCTTAGTTGGTATTTGATGCCAGATTATTTTACTATTTTCAAAGCATACTAAAACAATTAATGATCATAAATACAGGATAATAACTCTCGGAAATAAATGATCAGGAATTCATGAAAGTTTTTTGATCAACCACTTAACAGGAAAAGCTTTCATTAATTTAGCATGTATGTTAAAGCCCCCTCAAGGGCATAAGCTGTTGTTTGATTTTTTTTTTTTTTCGCTATACTTAAGATTATTTCACTTGTATAACAGCTTTTGGATGAACAAAATCACCCTCTACTTCACTGGCCAGTGGCATAGTGTGGTTTCTTAATGCTGGCGGTATTTATTCAGAAGGACAATCAATTGCTATTGGGCACAAGATTATTTGTTTTACATCTAGGGTATTTCACCCATGTGACGACATGTCTGGTCGATAGCATAAGGAAACGCAAAAAACAAATAGACAAACATCAAAACCTGCAAGACAACAGATGGACATGTAAACATGCAGTTGCCCCTCGGAACCCAAGAAAACTCAAAAGTCTTCATAAACTCAACAAAATTGGGCAAAGTCCAAACCATTACTCTGAATGTATGTAGGCCATCAAAGTAATTTGTTTGTTTTGTGCACTTATTATGCCACTGAAAAAGTTATTGAAAGCCCTACTCATGCCTAAATCATTTTACGTCCACACTTAGAACAAAAGAGTTTGACTCACTGTCTGATTTAATCTCTCTGACTCTCTTGGGGGAGTCTTTTGACGAATCTGTCACATGGAAGTTCCCACTGGAACTGGATAGAAATTTGACATCTTTCACACTTGAATCGTCTGTGCCAATATCAACTTCATCTTTATCAGCTGTTCCTCCATCAGAGAATTTTCTCTTCTTTTTCGTAGAGATATCAGATTTATTTTTACCACAAATAGCAATGTCAGTAATTTTACTTTTTTTACTACCATTGTCTTGTGAACCAGTATTGGCATTTATATTTCGTTTCCTCGTTTTTCTTGAAGAAGCCAGCTTCACATTTATATTGTCAGTATTTACATTTCTGCTCTCCAATTTCTTATTTTTCCCAGCTGCGACAGTTGTAGACACTTTATTATTTTCAATTTCAAGTTCTTTCTCTTTGGAATCGAGGTCTTTTGTCGGGGTGATACCTGTAACCTCTGATTCCTTTGACGGACAGCTGTCATCCTCTTCAATCTCCGCCTCCCTTTCTAGCTCAGAGTCACTTTCTCCCCCAGACAGCTCTTCCTCCATGTGAACATCCTCCCCTACATAATCAGATTGAACATGAATCTTTTGTAGATTTTGTTTAACAGCCGGTTTTGGGGGCTCTTTCTTGTTCTTTTTAACGTTTTCTGTCTTGTTCTTGTCGTCTATTTTTGACGTCTTCTCAGAAGTCTTTGGATGCTTTTCTTTGAGTTCTTCATTCTGTAAATTAAGAATTAAAATAAATTTCTATTTGTTTAATGCTTTACACTGCACGGAGGATTATTGAATTTCATACCATCCGTGGCAGTTAAGGTGGGGGGAAGGAAATATTCCAGTGAAACTGACCCCAAAATTCATGGTAAAAACAATAAAATTAAAAGTCAGTATTTTCTTTGTAAAACTGCCATTTTTTTCATGCATCTTTTCCTGAAGAAGGAAAGAGAAAACCTCTTTGCAAAAAAGGGATTTAGTTATGTTATTTATTGTCAAAAACAGTACCATCAAATAAGTGAATTAGCCTACAGCACAGTCTTAAAAAACAAGTATAACTCGCTGTTTTTGATATAATGTCATTCAAACAAATGATAAATATAAATACCCCCTACCTACCCTCATTTATATACCCTTGCTACTGGAATCAAATATAATATTGTGTATTGCCTTTACAGATTTTCAGAACAGGAGATATTCAATACTTAAAAAATCATTGGGAGACTATTGAACAAGGGCATGGTTTTGCTCTGTTGGATTTGTTTGTTTGCTTGTTTTGAATGGGGTTCAACGCTGTACTCATATTTCCCTCATATGTCAGTGTTCCAGCCCAGTGTGTGAAGGACACTTGATACCACTGGCAACAAAGGTAAGGCTGGAGATAAACAGTACAATTACCAGAGATCCCAAACAAATCAGCTTTAAGTTTAGCTCTGTTGGATTTGTTTATTTGATCGGCGTTAAATGTTGTACTTAAGGTTATTTCCCTGATAGAGGCGTGCCAGCCCAATGGATGAAGGAAACTACCATCAAGGAACACACTGAGGACAAAATAGTACAAACTGAAATGGTAACAGAGTTAGTTACTGCCAGACGGCAACATGAAGCTCCCTCCAACCCCCTGGGATATGTTAGGAGGACTGATTTATGGACTTTCCAATTTGTTTACAGCGTTTATCTAAATTTGCATTTTTCAACTGATTTTTACCAAATTTGTTGATCTGAGCATTAATGAAGATTGTATTACAGAGCAATTTTGTTTTGCTTTTTCATTCATGCTCATTTAAAAAATCAGCAAAGCAGCACCAATTGCAATTGTTAGGTTGTCTCAGAAAATTTTATTGGATGACTTTTAGATTCTGCTGAAAGAGATTACAGCACAGGCCTGTCAAGTGCTAGAAAAGACGCCATGACAGTGTGTAGAACCTATACCTCTGATCCAGGGGGTTTAATAAAGTATGGGATCTTCCCTCTCACAAAGTCATTGAGCACCATTTTAGCCACTGTGGAGATATCCGGCTCTCCGCCCTAGAAAAGAAAATAGCGACATGTTAAAGATTTATTCATCCTCAAATTTTTCACTTATCCAAAGAAATGAAACATTTAAAAAGTTGTTTTTAAAAGGTTACAGATAAAATCCATAATGACAATACCTCATTGCAGTATGTTTACGTCTCTTACAACAAATTTGTGTCTTTTGGATACTCATTCACAAATGACCCTTTTCATTAATTGATTGGGGCTTTTTCTCCCGTTCAGGTTATTTCATTCATATGATGAAGTGCCCGCCAATGTGTGGAGGAAATCACCCAGGGTGTCACTGGGGTTTCCCTGTTTTCCAGGGTAATAAGGCTGTGTACAGTGTGAAGTGGACAATCCGTAGTCATATAAGTGAAATACCCTTGAGTACGACGTTAAACACCAATCAAACAAACTAACAAACCAAACCAAATAAATGGTAATGCATTTACCAATTATAGGATACATGCCCAAGAAAAGAATAAAAATCAATCAAAAGTTGATCAAATTATTTCCTTACCTTCAGAAGTTTCCCGCTATTCCTGGCCACTTTCTCGAGGAAATCCTCGTGACTAGACCACTCCTGTATTTTGTAAGTCCTGGTAACATACTCTGGTTTAATCCTCTCTAACATTGGTTTCACATAGTCTTCAGGGGCCTTCACGTATTCCACTCTCACCTGAGGAGAAATATAATTGAGATTATTTGATTGGAGTTTGTATTAGTTCAGAAGCTGCTCTCATGAAGATCACAAAAAGGGTCTTCAGAATAAGTCAAATGTATTTTTTTTAATGATTGATAAATCTTTACAAATTTCGTTTTTCATCAAATTTACCAAGCAAATACCAGGATATAAATGATATTTGTCTCTTAACCAAGAGCCAGCACTGCTACAGCATAATTTTCCCTTGAATTGTTTGTTTGGTTTGAATGGGGTTTAACGTCGTACTCAATTTTCACTTGAAAGACATCCTAATTAGTTACCCATGTAGTAATGATACCAAGTTCAAAACAAGATATTTTTGAAATGCTGAACAGCCTTTGAACCTTTTCTGACAGTTCTAAGGTGAATTTCTGTGGTATTTTTGACAAAGTTTGGTGGATGTAATTGTACAATATCCTACATTGCAAAAAGATTTGTTTGTTTGTATGATCAAGGGTTTTTCACTCATATGATTACAGATTTCTTTGTTTCTTGCTTAAAAGGACCTCGTTACTAGGTGCAGTTTCTTACCACTCCTTTAAGAACACAATCTGTAGGTGTTGATGCCGTGGGGTAAACCACCCCGGGGCAATCAACCAGGTAGATCCTCTTCATCAGGGTAACATACTGCCATACCTGGTAATAAAGTATATCAACAAGTTTATTAATTATCACTTATGTTGCATGTTCAAACAATATCAATATTGTGCATACACTGTAGTTGGTTTTAAAGTGAATTTTCATTTAGTTCTTCAATCATTTAGTTTTTATTCATTGATTGGTAATTTATGTCTGCTTAAATTTGTTGGATTGATTTGGGTTAAACCTTAAACATTTTATTTAGATTTTCAAATAACAAAAACAAAGACACAATTTTGATTTTTTTTATTTGAAAACATTTGAAAAATATAGATATGCTCTCACCTTAGTTTCTCCAGCAATGGGTGCCACATTACAAACTTTCTTAGAGCGGAGGGCATTTATAATGGAACTCTTGCCAGTATTTGGGTAGCCGATAAACCCAACACTGATCTGTTTGTGATCCTGGTGTAACTGGAAACAAAAATAAACAACAAGTGAAATTTCACAAAACTATTTATACCAATTAATCAACTAAAATGTAGGCAGATGTGAGTGAACAGGGTTTGAATGTATTTTTCATCACATTGATGGCGTCCACCAGGTTTGACCAAAACTAGATACCTCTGTCCCTGCTATTACACAGGTCATTTGAAACACACTGAGTTTAAGTCTATAAATAGTAGAAAAAGTACAAGAAAAGAATAGTTCTTTGTTCTAAATTAGATATTGTTATCTTTTCTCGATATAATTTTTTCATAAAAAATATTGGCTGCTGATTAAGTTTAATAAACCCAGTTTATAGATTATGCTACATCAGGTTTTTAAAATGATGTATTTGAGTTTTGGGTGAGATTTACGATTCCCCAACATACTGAAGATCGCCCGGGGGAGTTGCACCTGTGAGCTCCACACCAAAGAAGAATCAGTAACGGTACAAACTAATATGCTAACCACGGAGTCACGGCTCATTAGGCCATTACAAAATAGATTGACGTTTTACGCAGTGTTTGAGGGTATTCCAACAAAAATTGACACTAGCACATCCAAGATGTGAACTTGTGAAGCAATTCTATAAAGTTGGAAAGTTAATCTTCCTCCCATGCTAAGTCAAGAGAGTATTGCTACTCTTCAAACAAACTGCCCTTAGCCACAGGGCCATGACAAATAAATTGATATTTTTTTAAGACATTACCTTTCCAAACTGTCTAAGAAGGTTAATTAATGCTCCTTTTCCAAACGGGTTTGTTAAACTGGCATGAAATGCTAGAGTCGGATGATCATGAGACAAAATGGCCACCCATTTTTTCTGAAGAAAAAAAAAGCCAATATTAAACTGATATAATTAAATGTAGGAAATTTGTCAATCAATAGGATATCATTTTATTATTTGCTTTAACATTACTTTCTGCAATTGTCAACCTTGTTTGTTTGTCTGATTGGATTTTAAAACAATTTATTTGGAACTTTATTATAAACACTTGGTCCCTATAAATGTTAAATAGCTACATATAACTGAGGTTGTATGCACATAACATAGTATGCCATTTCGTTTAACACTGTTCTTAAGATCATTTCACTGGCATGAAGGCGAGCAAATCCACTGGGTGAAGGAAACCACCCTAGACACCACTGGCAACACATAAAGACAAGACAGGACAAAAACAAGTCAATCACAATTCAAAGACAACATGAACAGAAAAGCTTCATGTTGCCCCTTAGCTCTGAGAGCCCCAGCGCAACAGGAAGCTCCAGCCCATCCACGTACCGTCTAGCTAGAAAACAAGAACTTACAACAATGATGTCACAATACTCACAGTCACCCAGACAGGAATGAGATCAACTTTGTTAAGGACAAAGATGAGATGTTTGTGGGGCTTCTCCTTCTTCAGATACTCTTCTACCTGATAACAGCGAGTCCCCAGGGGATCCCTGGCATCTAACACCTGTACGACAACATCTGACGAGTCTATTACCTGTAATGAGTCATCAAAGTCATATGAAATATAAAGACTAACTACCAATTTACCAATTTAACAAATGTTATCAGTAGGCCTGTAGATTATGACATTTTTTTCGATTGGGGTTTAAAGTAGTATTTCACACTTCACAGTAGAAAAACAAGATGCTTTGAAAAGATTCTAGATCACAAACAAATCCCAGAATTGTTGTGAACTATTTGAGCACGTGTATATTGTTCAAACCCCTGGTTGATTGTGTTACATGTTACTACTATATGGCAGACATGACCCATGTTGGGCACAAAAATTGACGAATTAAGGGAAAATGTGTCATGTCAAGATTCTGAGGCCAACCTCAGTAAGTTTAACTTACTTCTGAAATCGTTTAAGAGATATTGCTGTCAGAAATAATGTTGGACAAATGGATCGGATTTTCTACCACCTGCCCACCACTGTTACAGGACTTCACTCTGTAGATTCTGCCGTAAACCCAAGAACTTCACTGCATGGATTCCTCTAAAAAATAAGTCTCTATCATCTGGCTAAAATATGGGGGACATGAAAGTGCTTTTGACATAGGCACTTAAATTCTCATTGAATCATCCTCTAATACTGAAATGATGAAGAGATACAGCTGAAAAGAGTCAACTCTGAACTTTAAAGTCACCATGGTTACCGGGTATACAAACCTTATAGAGCTCATTCCAGACACGTTTTGATTGGCCAGCTTTAAAGACCAGTTCCAATGGCTCATCTTTCATATCCGGGGCTTCTGTAACTAAATCTATGTCTTTATCTGCATCATACTTCTCTGTGGCGGTGTTTACATTGGCTAATAGAGTCTACAACAACAACATGGGTTTTATGAGATCGCAAATGTTTGAAATGATATGGTACAAGTACAACACTTACCCAGAACCTGCGAGGAGACCACTGAATTTCCTTCATGGACATGTACCAATGGTAATAAGATGAAATTGCTTCTTTGTGTTGTATTTAGGGTTATTTCCCTCATATGATGGTGTGTGTGCGTGTGTGTGTTTGTTTGGTGTTAAACATCGTACTCAAGGGTATTTCACTTATATGATGACGGATTGTCCACTTCACACTGTACACAGCCTTGTTAAGGTGGAAAACTGGGAGGAAACCTCGTAAAAACCACCCCCGTGATTGCCGGAGCCACAACATGTGACTCGCTGATATACCTGATGGTCGCAAGGCAGACTTAAACCCGTAACAGTAAATCAAAGCATGTTCAGTTCAGGAAGCGCACTCGCTACCACTGAGCCACAGCCGCCGGCCTGGTGTGTGAGTGCAATGGGTGTAAGAAACCACCTTTGGTGACACTGGCAACAAATATTGACAATACAGGTGATCCAAAGGTGCAAAAACTAACAATAGACGGCCTTAATGTTGTCCACTAGCTCTGAGAGTTTCAGGCCTAACTGTCATAGCACCAGAAGCACCCACTAACTAATCATCATTACACAGTAATCAAGATTTGTTTGATTGGGGTTTAACGTCAGTACTCAAGGGTATTTCCTATACATGATGTTGTATTGTCCATTTCATACTGTTCCTTGCTTAAACTACCTGCGATTTCCGGAGCCACGTTGTGTGACTCCCTGATATATAGGATGATCGACGAGCTGACTTGTACCCATAGACTTACATCCAAGTAGGATAAGAAAGTAGACATGCTTACCACTAGACCACAGGCGTGGGCCCATAGTATTAACCAGAAATCAACAAGGGGGTGTCTCAAAACACCATTTTTCCCGAAACAGGGTGTCTCATTTTACTCTCTTTCTATCTTTCCCATGTTACATTTGACTGTAACTAGGGTGTCTCAAATGGCTTCTTAGGGGTCTCAAAGACGACGAAACACCCCTCGGGTTAACACTATGCCCGAAACTGTGAATCAAGACATGTTGAAGCTAAAACATTGAGTCTGGTCACAAAATCTACATATCTACAGAGCAAGGAACAGGAAAACAGAAAAAAACTAGTGGTACTAGGGAAAAAAATGACATAAATGTACATGGCTAGCAGAACATACCTCCATGTCAGCTACTTTGATGTTTGGTCGTTTTCGGAGAGACTTCTTCCCAAATGTGGTCTCAAAACTTTCTGTATCCAATAAGTGAACTCTGGCATGCTGAAAATGTGAGACACAAACAGAAAATATGTTATTTTGTCTATGTCTATGCCACACTAAAGCTTATTTCATTCAGATGATGTGCTAGCACCCCCAAATCGTAGTTCCAGGAAAATCAAAGATCTTGGGGAGATAATTTCATTGTGTATTTGTGATTTAATGCCCTGCATGAGATTATTTCACTCAATTGACAAGATCCCAGCCAAATGTTGAAGAAATCCACCCACAATTTCACTGGCAAGAAAAACAAATTAATTGATTGGTGTTTTACACAGTGCATTTCACTTAAATGATGACAGTGTATTCCAACAATAATTGACACTAGCACAACCAAAATGTCAAGAGTTTCCATTATATTGGAAAGTTAATTTTCCTCCAGTGCTAAGTAAAGACAGCTTTTCTACTCTTCAAACAAACTCCCCTTATCCAAAGTCAGCTACATTTTAATTTGTCACACTAACTGTTAACACCTTTTGATTTGTTTGTTTGTTCGATTGGTGTTTAACGTCGTGCTCAAGGGTATTTCACTTATATGATGAGGGATTGTCCCCTTCACACTGTACACATCCTTATGACGGTGGAAATCAGGGAGAAAACCTCGTAAAAACCACCCCCGCGATTGCCGGAGCCACATGTGACTCGCTCATATACCTGATGGTCGAAAGGCGGACTCGAACTTGTGAACGGTAAATCGAAGCATGTTCAGTTCAGGAAGCTTTTGAAGCATCTTGTGAGTACAAATAGAATACCAATTTATCGTTGTTTGATTGGTGTTTTACGCCATGCTTATGGCTATTTCACTTATATGACAGTGATATATATTCAACAAAAATTGACATTTGCACATCCAAGATGTGAAGCATTTCCATAATTTAAGTTAATTTTCCTCCAGTGCTAAGTAAAAACAGTATTGCCACTCTTCAAACAAACTGCCCTTAGCCAGAGGAAAACAAATAGAGACAGGAATATCACAAGATGAAAAACAAGTATCACTGATTGGCTTCTTGTCTGTTGAATGAAGTTTAATGCCATACACAGGACCAAGACAGGACATAATACAAAGACATCACAAACAGGGGGAAACAGCTCCTTCATCTTGCCCCTTAGCTCAGAGAGTACCATAGGCTAACCCATTGCTAAGATAGTTCCATATGGTCATTAAAGCAGGAAGCTCCTACTGCTTGTGAGGACAGTAAAATTTGAATAAAAAAACAGTGGAACAGTGCCGCTAATTAACTTCTCTTCAGAAGACAAACTTACTTTGGCTGTCTCATTGAGTAATGTAATAGGTAATTTAGTCTGCCTCATAACCACTTTATATGGGTCTCTGATCACTTTACCCAATTCTTCCTGAAATGTCTGGAGTGCATTCTGGGTAACGACACGGGTGTTTCCTGAAAGATCCAAGTAAAATGTGCAATTAGTCTGATAGATAAATACAGCATTAAAATGAAATCCATCTGTATTTTACGGATTCACAATTTAGGGTTTCCTCTAGGTAAACTTTTTTATTTTTTAAAGATTTCCATAAATTTGCAATAGCGTAAGGCAGTTGTCTCTCCTGAGCATGTGCCAATGGTACATCGAAGTAGGCTCAGAAACCGAAGGCCAGGTGATATAGTTTACACACTGACACAGGATGTAGCTACCCAGGGCTCTAAATTGCACCCAAATCGCGGCAGTATACACTGTGCCCAAATTAAACACACCCAAATTGCGTGCGCCCAAAATAAAACAAAATATAAACGAATAATTGCCTTTTATTGGAGAAAAAAATGTGTCATGGCCCGACTTCTAAATCTGAAATGCTATAAGCATAGAACTTCCGCATTACACTTGTATGGATTGACTCGTACATAGCTCAATTAGGTTGTTGATCTCCGCCAATCGGTTGTATCTGCATTCATATTGCATATCACGCATTATTGATGTGCATTCATATTGCATATCCCGCATTATTGACGTACAGCCAAACATCCCGAAGATTGCCAATTGCTTCGGCAGTTTAGAAAACAAACCATGCTGAAGGAGTAATATTTGGTGAAAACACGGACTGACGAGGCCGCCCTTGGACGAGCTGCTTTCAAACAGCAATAAAAATACCTAGATCTGTTTCTCCTTCTCTCAGTACACACACAAAATGAAAATACGGAACCGTCTTAATCATCCAACGTATCTGTTACATGTATAAGTGAAACTGAAAGCTCCAGATCACATGATAGGTCAGTGACTGGGACTGATACGTATGCACAATTTTTATAGGCAACATCTTAAGTACTATTTACCGGACCATCACATTTTAACATCACAGATTGATATTATCAGAAGTCTATCATATTATCAGAAGTCTAGTTGGTAGATAGACTTCTGATAGTTTTTAAACAAATTACCAATTATTCAGGAAAGTTACAAGTGTGATACATGTTATAGATAACAAGAATATTTGTCAAGTGCTCTTAAATGGCACCTTTTTATCAGCCAAAATCAATTTTTTTCCAAGACATGGGAGGGGGATGCTGGAGGGGATCCTCCTCCCAGACCCTCACCCACTCGGTCACAAGTGACATCGGCTTAAGCTTTGTTTCCTGTGCCCAAATTAAGAGCATCTAAAGGCCTGCTACCAGCAAGGTTTGACAAACATCCGACAACATTTAAGCAAGATATAAAGCGACAATTTAACGACCAATCCGATAGCTCGGATTTTGTTCACCGTCCAACTTGACCTGCGTCTTCATAAAAAGTTATAGCTCCTGGGCAAGTTATACAAAATTCAAAGGTATATAGGTATTGAAGTTCAGTTTGTGAAGGGTCCAAAAAACTTTGAAATATTGATCAGTTTGCTTGTTCGATTGATTGGGGTTTAACGTCATACTCAAGTGTATTTCATCTATATGACGACGGATTAACCACTACACTCTTCCTTCTATAACGGAGGAAAACCGAGAGGAAACCTCTTAAAAACCACCCGGCGGTTGCCAGAGCCACATCTTGTGACTCACTCATATACCTTAGGGTTGAGAGATGGACGCGATCCTGTGAACTTGAAATATTGAAGTAGCTTACCAAACCACTTTCTGTTGGGTTCCACTCTAGCGACGCTTCCAGAGGTCAAACGAGACTGGTAAGGGGCTGGTTGGACAATCTTTCCACGGCGGTCCCTGTGCACAGAAATTTTAGTCTGGAATTTCTAATAATTATTCATAAATGTAGCCACCGAGATCATGTTTCCTCTTTAGGCAAAAGATATAGCTGTGAATTATGCCATGTTGTTATTTGATATTTTGTTTCAGTTTCCCAAAGATGGAGTCCGGAATGATTTAGACCGGATTTAACAAAAATAATTCAATGAAATCACATCGAACATCTTACTGACATGAAACATTAGTTGATAAATCAATTTGGGCCTAAAAAATGTTTGCAAAAAGCTAAATACTGTTTATAGATGACCTTTCATTATTTTAATTAATGATTGGTTGATTAGTGTTTTACAATGTACTGAAGGGCAGTTCACTCATATGAAGGTGGTGTATTTCAACCAAAACTTACCCTAGCACAACCAGATATGAAGTGTTTTCAAAAGTTGGAAAGTTCAAGTAAAGACAGCATTGCTACTCTTCAAACAAACTTCCCATAGCCAGAGGACCGATATTTTAATTAAAGTATCATTAAATTTTAGCTGAAACAGCCTTATACCAGACATATCCAGACCATTCGCTATGAATATTTGGCATGGCGCTGCGCCATGCCCCTATTTCTGGTGCCATGCCCCTAATACTGGGTGCCATGCTCTTAACGCTCGTCGGCTTGCCCCTTTGTGGTATAGATCCTGCCTTTTAAATAGCTTGTGCCCTTCTATAAGTTTATTTATCATTTGGTTCTTGGCAAAATCGGTTTGGATACAAACTTTTGTCACCATTACGAAACCGGAAATTGACTATAACACCTTTTTTTGCAAAAGAGCAAGTAATGCATTCTCACTTCTTCGACTCGTTTCGGATTTACATTCCTTTCGCATAAGTGCAGCAATAATTTCG
>JAVFBW010120374.1:0-14972 GCA_034783835.1 Mopalia ciliata
CCGAGAAGTCATGAAAACAAAGCGTTGTTTGGAAGACATGTTCGAGATCCCATCGGGGGAAGCCTTAAGTAACGCTGCAGCGACATTGTCATCCATGAACAATGAAGGCAGGTGCTGGTGAATATTAATGTTCATTATTTAAGCCCTTTCACACCGAATCGGCGTAGTAGAGTTGCGTAGTGTGGCGTACCGACTACGCCGAAATTAGGCTGCTTATTCTTGAAATAGGTTTTTTTTCGGCGTAGTCTCTGCGTAGGTTATGCGCAGGCTTGCGTACAATGACGTATGGTTACTTACCCTGTGTATAGCCACTGCGTACCTACGGCGTATGAAATTGGCGTACCTACGCGTACGATTGCGTATAACATGCGTAGTGCTGCGTACGTTAACGTAGACCTGGCGTGGGCTTGCTTAAGGTTGCGTACTGTTGTTCACTGTGTGCTCAAGGCCTTGCAAATATGTAATAGACGCTCGTAGGAGCCGCCATTGTAGCTTTTACTGCTTCGTCGGACTTGCGTAGGGTAGCGTTATACAGCGTATCCATGGCTAACAGTAGCGTAGCGTACCCCTTTGCGTTCCTCGTCGTATAGTTACGTAGGCTAGCGTATAGGGCAGCGTACGTTCGTCGAAGTCGGTACGCAACACTACGCAACTCTACGTATGTCCCGGTGTGAAAGGGTAAAAAGGTAAATAAAATATGACTTGTTGGTCCGAAATGTTTATTTTCACAGATTATTTACACTGTAACAGGGATGTTAATAAATATCAATGAACGCATACACATTTTTATATCTCAACATTTATAATATAATGTCCACATTTCAATTGTGTACAATATGACCGTGTCTACCAAAAACAATATAGTGTTTAACAATAAAATAACACTGATATTTGAAGGCTTAAAACCAATGGTTATGTTAACACATACTTAAAGAGGCCACGTATGAGATTGTAACTCTTCAAAGGCAGTGCTAAAAATAACTGAACATCCAAGTTTCATCTTAATGTTGAAGTGTCTTGGTTTTCTTCTGTACAACGAATACTTTCTTATATGTCAACTGTACACATATAAATCAGCTATACCATTTATAAATACTACAGGCCGTTTCTAGAATAAATCTTGACACAAAATGTCAATCTTCCTGACAACAGTTATTTTTCAGATAGCGAGGCATTTAACTTTAGTCTTTTTCCTAGAAAGTGCACCCCTTTGTGGCCATGCTCGGCATTAACAAAACACTTCTTTTGTCAGCGGCCATACACCTAAAGGATACGTAAGTCTATATATAGATCGACGCTGATTAGTGAGGGCAGCTTTCTGCTGATTTTACCTATGATTTTAACAAGTATTTAAACTAACTCCTTTTTTATGAAAAACAACATTGTGTCATTTAACAATTCATCAATTTACATTTTTGCTTCAAAATAGCCCTACATACAATCTGTACAGCTAATTACAACATATATTTGTTTGATTATCACTGTATTGCATGTGTTTGGTTAACATAAGAGGTAAATAAACTTACTGTATATATAATCTATGAGTAGTATTGTCGACATTTAGGGTTAACGCTTTCTAAGTATGAACAGATTCTAGTTTTTTAAAAAATTAAAGTGGAAACTCGTCCGGGAATCGCACCCACATTCCTCAGACTAAGGCAGTGAGTCGTCATTAGTACATACCAGTTTCCTAGAGAACTCAGACAATTGGCTTAGGAGAAATGAGAAAGTGTTATCCAAAAAAAGCGAAAATATTGTTAATATTCATTTTCTAAAAGACACAAATAGCAGTTTAGAGTATTCTATAGGTTTATAAAGGATTAAATAATAAAACCAAAACGTTACGAAATATGAACACAACGAAGTTAACATCCATAACGAAGGGACATCATGAAATCTTCATTGAAATTTCCAGGGTGCCAGTACTGTGACACCTCTTAAAGTAGTAAGACCAGAAGTATTTCTCGGTGGCAACATTAACTTTTGTCTGTTTTTTGGTGACTGTCTAGCATGCAACAACTCCTAATACAAGGACTACAGTACGTTTGTACGCCAGATTTATGTCATTCACAACTTCCCCCTATACTGACCGCTAATAACTATGCCTCTTTTTGCGAAGTGATACCACTAGAGGGTTCTTAATCTTATCTGTTAACACAACAGCTGCAATCCGACAATGGTAGCCAATCAATCTATTGCTTGATGAATGTTTTGCATTTTATTAACGCCAAGCAATGGGATTTAGAGCCAGGATTTGGCTTGGCTAGGCTAGTATCGAAATAACTATTTGGTCCGCTGCTTTATCTGTGTTGTTTAGTTTTACCTTCAAGCCCGTCTGTATTGCCCAGCAGTTGTCTGGAGTAGAGGAACTGCCGTTACCTGTAACATGGGCTATGTGTGCATGGACAATTTCATATTATTTTGATTCTCAAGTGTACAACAGTTATATGCAAATAAATATTTACACCCAAAACAAATTAGAGACAGAAGTCTAGCTATTTCTATTTGACTAAGTTTTGACTTACTTTCTGACATCGAACCTTGAACTTCAGTCTTCATTGGTTCAATCTACACTGAACACATACGTCTCTATTCGCGATTTTCGGATATGTCACGTGGCTTTAAGGTCACGTGGATTAAAGGTCACGTATGCACACGGTAAAAACATATTATAGTTTTTAACAAAATTCGATCTTCTGTATTTTGTAAACAAAAATAATTATTTCGTTTTTTAGGATTGAATTCCCATCCATTAGTTTTAAATGCCGCCTATTCTATCACGACTAAATACTTTCTAAACTTATAACATCAAATCGATTTCCCAGTCGTCGAAACTTTAAATAAGAGTTAGTGATCGGCCATGTTGTCCCTTTATTAAACATAAGAATACTGATCCACTTTACATGAGTCATTTTCCATGCAGAAAATCCCGTAGGATCTTTACAGTGACAGCGAACAAGCTTATACCACATTTATCGCAGTAAAAACAGATAAAATTCTAAACATACAAGTAACAGAATCATTTTCTGTGCAAGAATATTAAACATTCATAATACTGAAAGGCTTAAAATGTACAGAAAAAAAAAATTAAAAAGAGAGAGATAAGCCTTTCTGATTTATCTGGCGCCTGATGTTACGAGTCCATGTCTGAGTCCATGTCTACAGTCCGGTAGTAATTTAATAGTGAAGTACAAATATAGGAATTAAAGCAACCAGTGAGAAAAATGAAGCAGACAACGCAGATCCTGCGCCTGGAGCAGTGGTTTCTGATTCCGGTTCCGGAGTTTCAGTTTGGACTTCTTCATTTTCTAAAACAAAAAAGAACATATTTATTAATTTAAAGACAAGATTTGGTGAGGAGACCTAAGGTTAACTCCACTTGATTTATTTCATCTTGCCAACTGAAATTGAGGCGAAAGGTCATGTTTTTATGTGATAGTCTCGCGCGAACCAGGCTCCCGTTAACTTCGATAATAGCTTTATAGTCTGGTAACACTGCACGTTAATTTTTGCAAAAAAGATTTGGCCCGGTTATCGTTCAGTCGCTTTTCTGATAGGGTAATCTAAAAAAACAAAATTACGAACATTAAATCGAACCCAAAACCTTTGAACTTATTCACAAATAAATTAATTTGAGGTATATAAGTTGAAGTTGAAATTTATTCATTCCGTACTGTTAACATATGTCAACATGCAGCATGTGGAACACAATACGAAACATTGAGTGCACAAAAAAATTATAATAGAGACAGTGCGCATCCCTACATTTCAAATCGATGTAGATAAGGTGATTAGTGATGCGCTGATGTTTTACAAAGTCTCGCTTTAGCAAATATTGGAGTTCTAATATAACTGTTCGCTTCGACTGTTGCCTCTTTGTTAGAGCTGACATAGATCCGCGGTTGTTTACCATTATGATCTAGATCTTTTAAAGTACGGACTCAATACTTTCAACTTCAACAAATACACCTCAAATTAATTTATTTGTAAATCGATACAAAGGTTTTGGGTTCGATTCAATGTTTGTGATAGTTTTTGAAACTAACCTATCAGAAAAGCAATTGTACGATTACAGGGCCATATTGTCTTTTGCAGAAATTAACGTGCAGTGTTGCCAGACTATAAAGCCGTGGTCAAATGGGGTAGAAAACTCCGGTTCACGCGAGACGTCGTGTGGATGTTGGGTATTGTCGTCCTTCCGCAGTTTCGCATTTTATGAGCAACTGTGTAAAGGACGTACGACACCACGTATGGTCGCTATCGGCAACCATAAAATAGACATATTTTCCAGAAGCTTTGGTTTTGAATAAAGGGGGATAAGTGAGTAATTCTTAAACAAGTACGAGTTGTGCTGCCTATAATCAACATGTGTATTCTATACTTATACTTCGGACAAAAAAAATCAGTTCTGAAATATTTCTAACAGGGAGCCTGTAATTTTTTAAATTACATAACTATTTGTTGTTCAGACCTATCTGTCCTATTGTTATAGACAGTATTTATATTTTAGTTGTAAAATAAATCGACAACTAGCTGTATGTAGAGTTGGTAACCTTTGGAGTTTCTATTTTAAATCAGAACTTCTTGATCACAACTTTACCTGCTTTCGTGGGAGGTGGCGGGGTATTTTCCGGTTCTGGGGTGGGTGGATTGTCTTCCTGTGACATCACTAGGACAAACACTGACACGAGTGCAAACAATAATGTTAACCACGCCTTCATTTTGGAAAATCAGTCCTAACCCAAGATGGAACCTTAAGGATTCTGTGAAAACAATAGAAAAGGCATTTTAAATTACCAGATATAAAAAAGAGAAGTTCCCCCTAGCCGTGTATAAACGTGGTTTTCATCTGCCAACATCAACCACAGGAAAGTTATATTTTAGCCGGTTAAGCGTTATCGATCTCCTCAAGTTATTATGAGTGATTAAGTCGTAGTTCCGAGTGGGCTTTCTTATAATAAAGGGTAAGTAAGACATAACTACCGGTTAGCTGTCTCGTAATAAATAACTAGCTAGTGAGTGGTAATAACAAGTTGGTTATCTCATAATAACGAGTTAGGAGGTCATAATTGCGCGTTAGCTATACATTGTAACTATCTCCTTAGTAAGAACTAGAAAGTCACAATTATGGGAAAGTTTCTCAACAGCATGTATGCGAGGAGAATTCCTCTCTGTCGTGTTTACAGTGGAGGGGTGATTAATGGTGACGTTTAAACCCTTGCATATATTTGGATTAAATGAAGAGAGATAAATTTGCTTGCCTCCACCGGGATGCGAACCTGGGTCCTTTGGGTTACATGTCCAACACTCTACCGACTACCCATGCATATAGGTGTGCTTGTTGGGTAATGTTTAATGTCGTATTCAACAGTATTTTTTCGAAGATCTCACTATTCACCAAGGGTAAAGAGACGGCCTCTTTATATGTGTGGTAGACTTATAAAGGGGAAGACCACCCAAAAACGATATTCTGTAAATAAGTTAAAAAAATTGTGTGTAATACAATACATCATTCATTAAAGAGGGTCACAAGTACCAGTTAAGTCATCAAATCCTGTGCTGCTTAAAGTTTTCCTGCACTCTGGTTGGTCAGTCAATTTTGAACTATCCAATGATAGATCAGTGAAGTCTGCTGTACACAGGATTTGATGACTCAACTGGTACTTGTGATCCTTTTTAATGGATGATAACCAGAGTTACGATCAGATTATAAAATGGAAATTAATGTATTGTATTACACACAAAAAGTTCAACTTATTTATAGAATATGGTTTTTAGGTGGTATTCCCCTTTAAAATGCCCTAATATAAAACATAAGTGTAGCAACGTCATATTTGATTAGGATAGGGCGTCAGTTGTCTAGCAGTTTTCTTCGCCATATAGGCCTCTTTACTCTTTGTTACGACGTACTAACTCGTAATAACGACGTACTAACTCGTAATAACGACATAATAATTCGTAATAACGACTTTCTAACTTTTTAAGATAAGACTGAAGACAAAAATGAGTTCGACATGGCACTGTCCGACTTCTCTAATTTTATTGAAGGTATTTAAATGTTAGCCTACTATAGCCCTTCACTACTGAAGATGGTTTAATAAACCGAAATATTTAGAATCTTAAACATGTCTTGTTATCGTTCTTCGGAGTTGTGACTTTGGTCTTTTATGCTAAACTACTCAGTGGAAATCACAGTTAGCCTACTGTATAGGCTAATATCGTGAGAACAGTTTTCATGTTGATAACAACACGCATGAGGCAAAAGCTCCCTCATCGATCACACATTCATCATAGTATAGGCCCAATCGTATTCTCGCGAGAGTTCTATAGTGGACGAGACTAAGACAACTCTCGTAGGCTATGCCGAGCCATCGCGCATCAATTTCCAGCAATATTTGGGGCCAATATTTGGGCCACAGCCCAGCAAAAAAAAAAGCGAAACAAGATGGCCTGGGTGTATCTTAGAGTCAATGTCTCGCGTTGGAAGTAGTATTATTTTATGTTAGAATGAGTATAGGCCTTAACGACTGCAAAAAAGCCACATACAACCAAAAGATGTTTAATGTTTAAACAAGGCGAGGAATTCAGTTTTGAATTAAATTTGGCCAAGCGTCTCTGTGTTTTAGCGATATGCAAACATAGGCTACATAGATGGGGCGGCAAAGCAAACGTTACACTGGCCAACAAAATATCTCCTCTTCAAAGGAAAAGCGGATAAAGCGGCGTCACTCGTCAATTGTCAGGCAATTGGGTTAGCGAAATGAACCTCAAAGACACTAAACTACGTGTATTTTAGAAAAGACGAAAACAACGATCGATGACATCAAACAGGCATATATGACCTGATCACTGTAAACTATATCACTAATGTGTAAGCTGTTCACTGTAAACTATAACACGGTGTAACATGTTCACTGTAAACTATAACACGGTATAACATGTTCACTGTAAACTATAACACGGTATAACATGTTCACTGTAAACTATAACAGGATATAACATGTTCACTGTAAACTATAACACGGTATAACATGTTCACTGTAAACTATAACACGTTATAACATGTTCACTGTAAACTATAACACACATATATGACCTGTCGACTGTAAACTATAACACACATATATGACCTCTCGACTGTAAACTGTAACACGCATATATGACCTGTCGACTGTAAACTGTAACACACATATATGACCTGTCGACTGTAAACTATAACACGCCTATATGACCTGTCGACTGTAAACTGTAACACACATATATGACCTGTCGACTGTAAACTGTAACACACATATATGACCTGTCGACTGTAAACTATAACACACATATATGACCTGTCGACTGTAAACTATAACAAGCATATATGACCTCTCGACTGTAAACTATAACACGCATATATGACCTGTCGACTGTAAACTATAACACGCATATATGACCTGTCGACTGTTAACTACAACACGCATATATGACCAGTTCCCTGTAAACTATAACACGCATATATGACCGGTTCCCTGTAAACTATAACACAGGAAAACGATAATCAAATGTCAGTCTGACTCATAAGCCCGATAACCTTAACAGAAAAAGAGGAGCATAAATCGGCGCGAACATATCAAGAATCGATTTAAAATTAAACAGAAAACGAAACTGTAAAAGAAACAAATCAACAAAAGACTTTAATAGTTGGAGATAAACAACCATGCAAAACCATTACACTTTATCTCACCATACCACTTGGTCGATTCAAACTTTATCCTTCCTAGTAGGCCTATAGGCCAATATTGTCCTAGATGCGAATGTGTATCAATAGAGAAACGACGTCCAGTGGTACCAAACGTTCAGAAATAAGGCCTGCCTCTTGATAAAAAATAATATTGAATCTGGATAGCCTTTTACCGTACCAAAACACAGTCTGTCTTGTTCGTCAAACACTCACTTAAGGACGGTTTCCAACTGCGAGAGACTCCGGTATGTCCTGCTGAATCTCGTTCTCAAATCGGGAAGACGTTTAAATCGGCCAAAAATGAGAAATTATTGATTTTAACGTGAAAGTGTACATGTACGTCAAGTGGTCGTTTTGTGGGTCGATCTAACCCACAAGTGTTCAAGGAAGAAGTCGGAATGGTTTAAATCAAGTTCACTTCGGAACATCCCTCAACACTTTCCGTATACCGGTACAGCTATTTAAGAGGGGAATGGAAGCAATAATATTACATGAAAACGTCGGATGTTTTGTACGCATGCGTGGACACCAACCAAAGTATTCCGCGGATTTGTATGAAAAACATAACACATCAAACAACTCCGTTTCTCGGGTAAAATCACATTTAAATGAAACATTATCCTTCTTGATATATGACTTGTTTATAAATAATTCAAATTTTGTCCTCTGTATGTAATTTAATAAAAATGTAGCTTCAATGACGTCATTATATCAACACAAGAATAGCCTTCAGACATAAATAATAAACTATGTTTATAAGTGGGCCATCTGAAATGACCCATATATCGTCGGAGATTGTTCACGGTATGGAAATTGCCGAGAGGTGTTCCGACTTGAACAAATACAGTGTGTATGTTCCTTTTATCCCTGAGTTCCTAGTTTGATCATAGTGAATTAACAGTTCACTTGTCAGTTAGCTACCTCGGCCTTCTAGTTATCAAACGGATAACGAAACAGAGGTAACTCGCATGGATTTACTTCAATATATGATTAAGTTATCCACGTGTTTATTGTTTACGTCTGAAGGCTAAGGCTTATGTTGATATGATGTTACACTGGGGCTACCTTATTATTAAAATACTTTCAACAAAATGATTGAATGATTTGAAACAAGTCATACAAATCCGCGGAGCTCTTTGGTTGATTTCCGCACATGCGCACAAAACATTTTTTTCTTTTATAATTCAAACTAGGTCCGTGTCAATTATTCTTGTCTTGGCAAAATATATTTTCGGGATAACTATGAGGTCCACAAACCATTTTCCCTGAAATACCGCTTTAACATAAGGAAATCATTCCTGATAAACGTCAAACATTTGTATCAACATTCGTTTTGATATGCATGTCTCAACATCCTCGGCCATTTCCGTACCGTAAATAATCTCTCACGTAATGCTGTTCATTTAAAGGGAGGTAACTCGTAAAGATTTACTTTAGCATATGACTGAGTTATCCACGTGTTTATTGTTTATGTCTGAAGGCTATTCTTGTGCTGATATGATGACGTCATTGGAGCGACATTATTTTTAAAATACTTAGTGGACGAAATTTTAATTATTTGCAACAAGTAATACATAAAAAAAGTAACAATGTTTTTTTGAAAGTGAGTTTACCCTAAATAAAACAGGTTTGTTTGATGTGGGTTCAAATCCGCAGAGCGCTTTGGTTGATTTCGACGCATGCGCGACAGAACATCCCGCGGTTAACATTACAGGGTTTCTTTTAGTATTATTGCTTACATTCACCTCCAAGAAACTGTACCGGTACGGAAAGTGTCGAAGGATGTTCCGACATGTTTGATATGTAGATAAACCTTCGATTGAGCTATATCCCAATAGGGTATAATAATCCAAAAATACGGTCACCATGAGATTAATTGGCGTGGAAGTCCGGTACCCATGATCGTTGTCAAGGTGTAAAGTTTGATTCACTAGTGACACGTACTGCCTGATAATCAAACCCCATGCTGGACAATCTGGCTTGAACTCGGCTGAATACAGTGCATCAGCTTTAATCCGAAAATCTACGTAGAATTCCTGCAATTAATATGAATATGTTCATAGCAAAGGATCCCCTTATCGCCAATGAATACATATGTATCTCCATCGATTTTTCGATACCCTCCTAATATATAGCTGGACACCTCTGTCATGTATAAGCCTACCTCTGCTGGCAAAGACGAACTTATGGGTCTCTCATGAATGCGTCCGAATACACAGCGAAATGGACATTCTGCATTAAGATGAAATATACATATATCGATTTCCAGTTGTCAGATATATAACTGTATTTGCAGTCACCTAAAACGTTTACTTTTCACAGCATCTCAAGCTATAGCATTGTAACCCCGACCATGTTAGGAAAAGCGTTGCCTGTCTGGTTGTCTGCCCGTTCGTCTGTCTGTCTATTTGTCCGTCTGTCTGTCTTTTCTACTTCGTTCAAAAGAATTTGCATAAAAATTGTAGTGCAATAAATTTCTTCATCTGTAATCATATATAATAGAAAAGTAATTTTGAGACCATGAAATTTGGGCAAACCTCTCACACCAGGTATTAAACAGATGTTGAGTTGTTTCAGATAATGCTCTTGCTTATTTGATTATTTTTGATAATATTTGGGAATTTCATGACTGAAAGAATGGCCAGAATAAAATTTGTTACACAGAGAGACATTGGCCATATCACCTGCACCAGACTAATACCGATCACCTGTATACCAGGCAGTCTGATAGAACTCCTATCAGGTAACCTCCCGAGATTATCGTTAGGGCGTTGTCATCACTATATGCTCAGCCGGGATCTAAGAATATGCATAACAAATTTGACATTTTATTCGCCGAAAGCTTAATCACCAGCGTATGACACTGTTCACCACATTAAAAAAATCTAGCGAATTTTATTTTGCTGTAGAATACGCAAATTAAGTTTAGGAATACATTATGATACTGAATCAAATACAGCAATAAGTCCAAAATCTCTCCTCGACGTGAACTGTGTTTTTTTAGTTGACTTGAAAAATAAAATGCCGGACATATAATGGAAACGAATGTTTGACTTCCGAGATGATGTGAGCATGTTTATTATATTGTACTCACAGTTGGTGACATCGCGTGATAAAGAAGTGTCCAGAAAATTAGGTTTTAATAAACCGATAAAGTTTTGAAAATGTACGTATTGACGGTCTATTTCATCATTTGGATAGGCAGACCTATTTGAAGATTAGGTTACATTAACAACGCACTAGCGATGCCAAAAACAATAATATTAAAACAGTGAGTGGGATTTCAGATTATAGGTCACGTCAAAACAATAAACACATTAAATTGAAATGCATGTCCGCCCATTGTTCCTGTTATACTTTAAATGACAAATTGTCATCTGATATCTGTTAACTTTATAGAACAATGACATTGGCGAATTATAATTATATAGTCTGAAGTTTAAGTGTTGTGTTTTTTATGTCTGGTTGTTAGTTGTATGTATGATTGTGTGTTAAATCAGACGCATGTAATAGAGAAAATGTACCGGTTTTGCAAACTCAAAATAATAAACCCAGGTTGTTTGATTGGTTGATTGCTTAATTGATTGATTGGTCGATTGCTAAATGGCGTATTTGCTTCGTTGCTTGCTTGCTTCTGTGCTTGCTTGAATAATCGGTTAGTTATTGTGTCTTTTTTATTGTAGACATGTAAATGTTAAACAATTTAAAATAAACTGTTAAATTCAAAGAATTTAAATACGAGTCGATTGTCAGTACTCCGTTATGGTACCTTTATCCTCTTCATATATATATACATAAAAAGTATATATACAAGTTATACGACAGGATCCGTTCAAACTATCTTTCCGGGGTTTTTGGGGCACTGAATGACAGGCTATAAGTTCATTTTTAAAAATGAAAACGTATATTCACAATAATTATTTTCACTGGAAAATGACAGGCTGACATTTTGTTAAATTAGTCTTTACGTTAACAAATATTTCAATAGCTTTAGGCCTACAAGCCCAGGGAATAATTACAGCCCATATTTAAACTCTGTATTGCATTTATCTTGACTTGTGTATGGCTGATAGTGACAACTTTAATAGGTTGCAGTGTCTGTGTACCTTGATTGACAGGTGTTGGTTTGAAATGAAACCGATTATTGGCAGATGTTCTGTTTGTGCCCCTTAATTTAGGCAATGTATGCAATTTCAAATTCCTTCTCTGAGTATTCCTTAGATATTGGACGGTAATTATTAGTTGAGGCCCCAATGATCTAACCCCGTGTATAATCACCAAGGAAACAGTAACACATGGAAACAAAAATGCAAGAATTATCAATAGGTCTCATTGTCAGTATATGTAATGTCTATTTCTGGAAAACAACGATTTTGCCAAATTTGAGATCAAGAATTTTCAGAGTTCTAATCTATATTTTCATCTTTGCACTTAATTTTTACATATTAATTTTGTCACCTAGCCTTAAAATACAGGCCGTCACTCCCATCATTATATAATAATACATCTTTTATATCAATCAGTCAATCAATCAATATCATATATATACTATCCTATTTATCCGCCTTACCGTATATTTAAGAACCAATCAATCAGTCAATCACTCAATCAAAAAGGTTTTTCTCAGGATGATTCTGATTTTTCAAACCATATATCCAATACAATTTTAAAAACATTTGACTGACTGATTTATGCACACAAGAGTGTTTACTTTCGTATTTTATTTTATTTTATTTTATTTTTTTTTTGTTGGTGGATGCTTGGTAACACATGCATAGGCTATTTGTAAAAAATATATCATTTTTCTTACTCAAAAACTCAATTGAACAGTTTTAATAAATGTTTGACTGGAAATTTTCTACGCAGCGTCCACGGACTGTAAGACACACAGAGAGATATTAAAGGCTTTAAGCAAACCGTGAACGGAAATGGATTCAACCCATGTAGTTTTCCCCTCGTTTACATGCTTATTTCACAGCACTGCATTTGGATATATATTGCCGGCGATCAGATACAGAGATGACAAGAATCAAATTTATCCAGGACGAAGTTGTTTAAGTTGTTTGAATAGCCATCAACTGTGTAGGCCTATTGATTATGGGAAAAGTTTAATACCGCCACAGGGAGATCAAATATGGCAAAACAACTGGAGTTTTATTTGGCTTGCATGAGCCCTCTAGCGTAACATTTCTAAAGAAGGGTGCATTTGTCGAGGGAGTCAGCTACAGCAAGAGCTTCGATCGGCTGCCAAAAGATCTGACTCAGGCCCAAAACGCAAATATACCCAGTGTCTTTGTGCAGGCTTTGACGGCAAATTGACAAAAGACTTGACTAACTTGTGAACATTGAAACAAAGAAAATCCATGCGAAACCCAGGCTCAAATACGGCTTGCTAGAAAAACAAGCCAGATTTCGCAGCATATAACTTGGATATGTTCGAAAGGCACATAATGTTAAAATATATTAGGTTCGTTACAGAGTCTCAGCTTAAAACAAATGCCCTTATAATAAGCGTTAACGTCAGACTACAAAACAAATGTGTATACATATAGACTAACTATATAAACTACATTAAGTTTGTATTCACTTAAAAAACAGAAACTTCAATTACATTTATAAAAGGGCGGTAAGCAGCTAAACAAAATTTAAATTAAAGATTACCTGAACAAACGGAATAATAATTTTATAAATTTCTAACACATCTTCCAGTCAAGGGACGTTCAATTCGAAACTTTGGATTTCTTTGGTAGCCACGTAAAGCATTATTTTACGCATTATTATTATACAATTTAGTAAGCTGGCCAACCGCTATCTCTGCGACTCTGCAACATCGATTTTCTACGCAGTGTCAATTCCAGCCTGCCTTGAGTGGCGTCCCTGCCCCAAAAAAAACCGCTAGCAGTTCGTCTTGTCGCTTTTATTTTAACGACTTTCCAAGGATGATGACAGAAACGTAATTAGTTTCAGCCGAGAAAACAACAACATAAACAATGTACAATTACATCCAGTGCCCTGCAAGCCCATTGTAACTAATCTGTATATATACTTACGTGATGTGAGTGCTATCTATGAAGTCCGCGCTAACGCTGCGCTGGGAATAGTCTGACGGAATGCAAGCAGAGTTCGCTGTACGGCAACGGAAACGATTTCTTTGGTCACGTGATACGGCCTACCGTGTACGTGGATCCGCCCTTGGTCAACTGCGCCATATTTGTCTGTATATTATTCAATGTACATTGATCAGGTTAAATGTAGAGAATGGGCTGGATTGCGAGTTCGGATAAATTTAAACATTCATTATAACGGGAAGAATAAGCCCGCACCCCTAATATTAGTATAGAAATCAAAATTTAACAAAACTTAGAAGTTTATACAAGTTCGGAAACTAAAAATCGAAATCACACGTGACTGCTCCATTTCAAAAGGCTTTTCCAGACAAAATTACTTAAGTTTGTCGGGACTTTGGATGCGGTATGCCTATATATTCACAACCAGTGAAAGTTAATTTTTTTATGTGCATACAAATTATTTAATATTCATACCTATTCGGATTTTGTTTGCATACTAAATGATTTCGTATGCATAGCTTTTTTTCTGTAATTAAACCGTTTCATACAACAATAAATTTTAACAAAAGAGAAGAATGACAACAAATTCGAGCTTAGGCGTAACTAAAAGCTTTTTGTCAAAATAAATGTTTTGTTCATCCTAAATAGTAGATTTAATGTACTACAAACTTGATATTATTTCAGCATGCTATCTGCTAGGACAGACGTCTACCAAAGGGCACCTGATAGGGCAAGGGGTTGCTTCTCCTGTTTTTTGCCAGCCGGAAGTGGCGCTGTTTAACTTTAAACGTCAGTGTTGACATATGGTAGAGGAAGACGCAATGAGATAAATTAACTGATGAAAAGATTGAAAAATTGAACAAGGTCCCTTACTCTTGTCTCTTGCTGTCACTTGACGATTAGCTCTAGTTATATGTATATTTTACTAGTTGGCATGGGGTAGAGTGCTTGATGGGATAACAATGATACACGAGCATACTCAACAGAATTGTCGCCCCTGAGCTAGCTAACGCGCTCGACAGCGACACTCAGATATATATGGCATCAGACCACCATTAATTTGTCATAAGCCGTAATGTTAGCGTTTGGCCCCACAGCTCCCTACCAAACTTTCGTTGAGCGAAAACCCCTGGCACATACTTTAATCGGTCCTTTTGGAGTTTTGACTTCAAATCTTGACA
>JAVFBW010120385.1:0-14972 GCA_034783835.1 Mopalia ciliata
TAGAAAGCGCACTAGCTAACCACTAAGCCACGGCTGCGGGCCCTAATGTGATTGGAGCAGCAGTTCCTGAGATATAGGGATAACAAAACTTGTTATAGGGAATTGTTACCTGCAAAACTATACCATGTAGGGAAGCTTTGAATAAAATATTAATGTGATTGGAGCAGCAGCTCCTGACATATAGTGATAAAAAGAATTGTTATGGGACCAACGGACAGACAGATGTACAGACTGACAGACAGACAGGAATGTGACCTGCAAAAAAACTAGGCCATGAAATGAAGTTATTAACAAAATATGAAAGTAATCGGCGCAGCGGTTCCTGAGATATAGTGATAACAAGAAATAGCAATATGCATAGAACTACGGAAGATAGTCAAATGGATAACAAAAGAATGAATAAATGGATCAAAACCAAAATGAGACTAGCATAGCTACACCTTATGAGGATGCTAAACTAGACGATGTAGCGAAGCTTTGAATAAAATATTAATGCGATTGGAGCAGCAGTTTCTGAGATATAGTGATAACAAGAATTGTTATCGGACGGACGGACAACGGAGAATGATGAGAATAGTGGGCTGTGGGCTAAAAATTAAATACTGCTGTACTTAAGGCTTAAGACTTAAATGTCCACAATCATTAGTAAAAACTTATTTTCATCTGGCGAAAGATGTCTTGAAAACATATTTTCATAAATTGGAATGCTGTTTTTGTTTTTGATATTTAATTTAGCAATAAAAAAAATAAAAAGCAATAAATATCTATTTTTCAAATGGTGCAAAATCTAACGCATGTGATTAGTCAGAAGCTTGATGACGTATGCCTATGGGGAAAAAGTCTTTGTTCGAAACCCATATGGCTACGTCATATGGCAACTCTTGGTGGGAAAATCTTAATTGGCGTGATATCTATTAATTGAAACATAATTGTATGTTATAATTAAACAGAAATAGCTTTATTCATTACCACTCATTAGGACTGTGTGCCAGCCCACTGGGTGAAGAAATCACCCTTGATAGCACTGGCAACAAAGGAAGACAAGTCAGGACAACTATAGGAAAATGACTGGACCTACATGTCACACCCAAAAAAATCACAAAGAGATGGACTTAATGTTGCTTCTTAACACAGAAAGCAACAGGGGCCAGTTGCTCACAGTGCTATTAAAATTGATTTAATCTGCTATTAGATGACATCACACCATGATATAGGTCTATCTCTAACCGGGTATTAGCGATTTAATCTGGTGTTAGTGGCTAAAGTTTTTCACGCAAATGACCCCAGAGCAACAGGGAGCAAATGTGACATCAAAGTCATCTTGCAATATTTATTTTTATCTTTAGGTTTTTACTCAAAGTTCCCTTTAAAAAATGCTTAAATTAATGAGCTGAGTAAAAATATTACCCAACTCGAACATTACCAGCAAATTGTAGTTCGTATGACTTAGTTTATTAACTTAGAGATCTACTACAAGAGGCAGCCCTTACAACTTTAGAGAACTCAATCTGTTGCAGGATATCATAGGATATTCCATTGAAGTCAATAAATACATGTTTTAGGCTCTCTTAAGTAAAGCCTAGATTATTATTGTTGAAATTAAACGGAAAATTGAACTAAGAACATTTGCACCTGGTACCAAAACTAATCTGCTAGAGTCTGAATGGAAGTTTTGAAGTTACTGAGAGCTGTTACAACACAACATGGACTGGATTAGCCAGGATGCCTTAATAGACCAAAGATGTTGTCTATTCAAAGACAGAGGTTTCTTTGAAGAAAATTTGGCTTAATAACAGTTCAAAGACATACGGATGTAGAGTTCAAAGAGATTTGATTTGATCCTTATATTGTTCAACAGTCTGGGGCACTCATATGTTAGCAATATAAGAGAGATTTCATGCAGGTAAGAAATCATTCTGTAGCTTTACAGATGTATTGTTGTGTGCAGATTTCAACAAGGGAAAACTCATAATACAAACTTAAATATTAAAATTTACATTTATTTAGTCCGATTAAGAACTACAAAGCAGGCACCAGTTGCTCTACAGCTGTGAGGTCAAATTATACTACACATGTTGGAAATCAATCTCTAGTCATCTTTTGAGATTTAATACCCTTTAAGAAGAAATGTAAGCTTTCAAGCAAACACTACAAATACAGCCACTATATAACAAAGCTCAATTCCCTTTTGTTAAGAGCAGTTTGCTTGAAGAGTAGCAATTCTATCTTTACTAAGCACATGAGGAAAATAAACTTTCAAACATTATGGAAACGCTTCACATCTTGGTTGTGCTGGTGTCAATTATTGTTGGAATACACAGCCATCATATAAGTGAAATACCCTTAATAAGCATGGTGTAAAACACCAATCAATCAATCAATCAACAAAGCTAAACGATAAATTATCTTTTGCATGATTATTGCAAAAACTGTTTCATGATTTGTACTAATTTAAAATGGGAAATGTTGACAATTCATGCGAACAGAAAAGTATACCCTCACAGGTCCTTTGTTTATTTTTTATTCAGCTAGAACATGACAGCTAAGACAAAGAAAGCTAGTTTATAAACAACAGTTTTCGGATATTCATGAAAAAAATGTAATAAAATTCTTAAGGGTATTTTCGTAAGCCTATAAACCATATACACACTGACAAACACTACCAAATTATTACCATACATGTAGCTAGGTTGAGCATATAGAACTTTCATATATCATAAAAATATTTTTCCTGAAAAATTGAAAGTAGACACAAAAATTATTCAGTAATTAAATTTGTAAAAAAAGCGTTGAACTTACCTATCATGAGAGAAACAGCACATGAAACAAAGGAAAGAGGACATGTGTTAGATATTGGTAAAAACAAATTTCAGTATTTCAAATTTTTATAATAAAAGATCTTCCTGAAATAGAATAAGTATCATATGAAATATATCAATACAACTCAAAAACCTTCAAGATACATACATGTTTAAATAATTAAATAAACAAAGGTAGAAACACGATTTTTATCAGACTCCGAATAATATGCCTTTTTTTTTTTATTAAACTGACCATACTTCATATTAATTTACAGATTGCAAAGTCTTCAGTTATTCTTTTAATTTAAAAAAAAACACATTTAAAACATATCTTTTTTATAATAGAACAAAAAAAGGATTTTAAAGTCAACATAGGGGTCTATAGGGCGAATCAGTTTGCATGTTTCTTTATTGTAACCTGGCAATGTCGTCATCACTGCATGTACATGTAGCTAATCAGTTCCTTCCAGGTGGCATTCAGGATAGCCAATTCCTTTAACAGGAAAAGGGAATTAACTCCTGTCAGACTAGATGAAAGGTGATGTCATCTGGTGGTATTACACAGGGGTCAGTATTGGGTCAAGTATAGTTATCAGTCAACATCCCAAAAATTCTTCTCTTTTTTTAATTTTATGGTAATGATGGAATATCCCTTATAAACGCAAATTTTACTAAATTGAAAATGTATCATTTGTAACTTTGTGTACCAGTGCCTCAACAAAATAAATAATTTTCTTAAGATTTTAACTGAACATTTTGTTCAATTTATTATAAGATTTACAAATAATCAGTAGCTATCACACACTACAATGATTTACTTCAAAGAGAGGCTGTGATTCAAACATGCCTAGGGTGGTATCTGTTAAGATTTGAGTACTAGATCACCAACAAAACCAATTTCAGTCTAAAATGAGTCAAATTCCAGCAGTCTAAACCACAAAATAGGAAACTCTCAGTGCAGTCATTATACTTTTCAACTTCACAATATTCAACATTCATATCTATTTTATACAAGATCTAAGAAGGATTTCTTACCAAAGGAAAACCATCCTTAAAGAAATAAATACAAATAAAATTTTGACTTACATAATTATATGTGTTTTGCTCAGGAAACTACATGTACTTATTTATAAGTTTTATCTAGCAAAGTAAAACCATCATTTTAAAACATTCCTTTATAATAAAATTGTCTTAAATACTAGTAATATTTTGTCAGTGTTTTGTAGAATATGTAAGCTGTAAGAGTGTATACAATTTACTTTGATCATAGGGTCATTTCGGAGTATATACATGTATGAATACATGAAGGTAAACTAATGTTTAGAAATGTTTATTTATCTGATGTTACATAAACCGGATTTTATCAACAATACATACGGTAGGTAATTGGTTAACCTTTATGGTTGATTGAAAGTATATTTGGACATGTATTTGAGCCTGTAACCTAAAGGTCCCCGGTTCAAATCCCAGTGGAGGCAAGACAAAGTTCCTCTCTTTATTTAAAACGTCACAATCAATACATCAACATTGTTGTATGGACCCAATGTTTTTTACTGGTAAACCAAACTTTTTTTCTCAAAAATGTAGGTGTCGAAATTTTCCCAACTAGCCGTAAATTCTCCAACAGATACATGTATATTAGTTGTACAGTTACCTTAATATCTCTGATCTATTAACCAGAAATAGTTATTTTTATCCATTTCCTTTTTATAGCAGACACATTGTCATTGACAGACATTTTTTTTCCCCTGGGAAGAACCTGCATCAATTTTCAGTCAGTCCCTCATGTAAGACATGTACATGATGTCAATTTTAGTGTCAGATTATCTTACATGATGTCAATTTTAGTGTTAGGTTATCTTACATGATGTCAATTTAGTGTCAGGTTATCTCACATGATGTCAATTTTAGTGTCAGGTTATCTTACATGATGTCAATTTAGGTGTCAGGTTATCTCACATGATGTCCATTTTAGGGTCAGGTTATCTTACATGATGTCCATTTTAGTGTCAGGTTATCTTACATGATGTCCATTTTAGTGTCAGCTTATCTTACATGATGTCCATTTTAGTGTCAGGTTATCTTACATGATGTCCATTTTAGTGTCAGGTTATCTTACATGATGTCAATTTTAGTGTCAGGTTATCTGACATGATGTCAATTTTAGGGTCAGGTTATCTCACATGATGTCAATTTTAGTGGCAGGTTATCTCACATGATGTCCATTATAGGGTCAGGTTATCTTGCATGATGTCAATTGTAGTCTCAGGTTACGTGTTCCTTTAAGAGCTAGGTGTATAATCAACTAAAAACTACATGTAATAATTCATATTATGTCTTACATGGGGATATGCCTAATTTTTAAACTTGTCAGATGATTTTGATTTATTTGGGGAGAGTCAATGTAAATTCTAAAACATAATAAACATTTCCATAAACATAAATCATTGATTATCAGTCTGTATTTGTAGACATGTGTCACAATATTCCAATATCGCCCAGACAGTCTAGCAAACGTGTGATCATGCCCACAAGGAATCTCTTCATACATGGGACCTAGACCACATGTACATGATCTACGTTATCATGTTATTAAATGGTCCTCTCTCATCTGGATTATCTAGGGTGTAAATCTATCAAAGTTTCTTTTAGGCACACCCCTTTTTATCACCAAAATGACATACATTTACTTCATGATATAAACTTCCAGGCAAAAGTTACTGTGGCCAAGGTCGAAGGGCACTGAGTACAAAGGATAATTTATGGAAGTCCGGAACCATATTTTTAGACAAAGGAAATTCCAGCAAATCTGTCTAGACAACACTATTGAGGAAATGGGTTATGCTTTGATATTCTGGGTGGTAAAGGTTTAAGACTGTTGTACATTAAATATCAATTATTTTGACATCTAAATACAACTATTTATTTTACAGTTATTTCCCTTTGAATTATGACAATGATTTCAGCGATATTGGTAAACGAAATAATCACATTAATACATTGACAACACACACTGGCAGATGATAAAAGACAGGACTACAGACATAATTTCTTTTGAGCTAGGAAAACAGAAAAGCCAACACATGGCACAATTGTGACAAAATTCAAGCTGTATATAATACTAACATATTAGTTCAACTGTTCAGTAAACTGATCTCACGATTTAGTAACAAATAAAAATTGGAATGAGCGAGGTGCCAGATATTGATAAAGACAAATTTGTGTAATAACCTCAATTAGTATTTATTTATTTTGAGTTCAGTATTCATGCCAGGTGAAAACATGCAAATCTCAATACCTCAGACCTGGAAAGGGGAATAACTTCACACCAGTGTTACATGGATCCCCCCATCTGGTTAATCACAAGATTGCACTGTTTCTCACACTGATGATAACCCTAAGACCTACCCATTAACCATTTGACACCAACTATCATTACTACAAACTAGTTAATCTGATCAAAGCTTCTTCCGGTTGTGAAGGACTCTCAAGGGAGTCACTACTATAGCCAGTATTTCAAATATGTTCAATATATGTACCGGCTTGTTTGTTTGTTTGATTGGGGTTTAACGTCGTACTCAAGGGTATTTCACTTATATGACGACGGATTGTCCATTTCACATTGTAACTAGCCTTATTGCAGTGGAAAACCGAGGAAACCTAAAAAAAACACAGTACACTGAAGCAGGTTCAGCTTAATAAGCGCACACGCTACCCCTAAGCCAAAGCCGCGGGCTATATGAACAGGTAGCTTAAAAAGTAAAGCAGCATGCAATGCAGAAAAAATAAGGCATATTAAATCTACTACACCTCCTGGTACCTGGACTTGTGATCTTACATTTTATGTTTGTGAGCAATTTGACGTTTTATCCAGAAGTTATAATAATAATAATAAAACTGTATTTAATGAGTTACCAGCATTTGGAATAAATAACCAATAGAACCTTTATAGATCTTGTGAAAGTACAGAATGCTCAAGAAACCTTTAATAATTGAAGATATCTGTGTCAGTTGAAGTTTCTCAAACAACAAGTTCACAAGTTATGAATATGAATTCATATTGAGAGATTCAATCTGAATCATTGGTATTCTAAATCATCATGACGAATCCTAACTTTGTAGCTTGTTGTGACAATATTACAGCATGCTAGCTAACAAATTTATGTTTTCTGACACATGTTGATACTCTAACTTAAAAATTCATCTTCTGCATCTTACAAACAATTTCCAAGTCTTTTAAAAGCTTACAAAACAGAAATTTTATGGACGAGTTTGGGGGTGATTAAGGGTAAATGCTAAGGTTTCCTGTTTTAATGATATGCACACAGTCCAATTGCAATGCCAAACTGATGGTGGATTTGGCAATGTGCCGGGATACATGCTAACTGAAGGAGTCTCAGACAAGGTCTTGCTGCCCTTCTCAATTCCAGGAGGTCGAAGTATTTCAATGGCCCAGACAGACAATTAATAGTTGGCTGGTGTGACTGACTAGATGCTAAATGCTGACTGCAGACTTGACAAATCCCCAGCCCTATAACACAATCAATACCCAATATATCCTGAATTTCTTCAATTTGTCCTGACTAAAAGACTTGAATCCCTGATCAATGTCAGACAAACGGTCTCTAGTCCTCTCCAGAAAAGGGGGCTGCCACCTTCTATCAGGTTTGTGATTCGACAAGACCTTACAAATTAGGAACACAAGTTTCTTACAACTGTTTATCTTACTGAAGATCTGAAACTGATATTGGATTATATTTCTAACAATGCATCACAGTGGAGATTGGATGCTGAAGACATGTAGCTAAACCTTCCTGTATATATTGTACAGAACATGCATTTATTTGTCATATTGTATTATCATATTGTATTAAAACATTAAATTGATTTAAACAGATCAAGCTTTGGTGCAATTTTAACATAGTACCAGAAGGTATGAGTTCGGATAAAAATTTCATCAAGGAATAAATTGATTGATTGATTGTGGTTTAATGCTGTACTTAAGATTATTTCACTCATACAATAGTGTGCGTGCCAGCACAATGGGTGAAGTACACCACCCTCGACCCTACTGGCAACCCACAAAGACAAGACAAATAAAGGATATCATAAACAGTTCGACCCCATATTGCCCCTTAGCTCTGAAAGCACAAGCGCGGAATGAAGCTAAAGTTTGCTAAGTTGGACAATTAATCTTCCTCCAGAGGTAAGTAAGGACAAAATTACTATGCTCCAAACAAACTGCCCTTATCAAAAGCTCAGTGTCCACTGGGACATTGATGGAACCTGTTAGTGAGTGGCATCTGTCCAAAGCACTAACCACTGATCTATGATCGGTGGTACTTATGCATGAATAGACTTTGGAGTATAAAGCTACATGTAATCAGCATTGTGTTATTCAGGAATCATGCACAGTTTACATTCAAGGTTAGTTAAATTAACCTCAACAATTAGCGCTTATTAATAAATTGATTACTTTGAATTGTTTCATGAAATACAACCTTAATTATAAATTTGATTTTCAATATTGAAGCGGAGATCCTTTTACACAACATACCTTTACCAATAGCGTAGAAATCCATAACATTTGTATTTTAAATAGAAAAATATGTACAGTAACAAATTTGGGCAATTTTATGTGTATGTTTGGGGTTTAATGTTGTACTCCATGGAATTTCATTTACATGTATAGGATGACGGATTATCCACTCACACTTTTCCTGGCCTAATGACGGTGGAAAATCTAGAGGAAACCTTGTAATCCCCTCCCACCCCACCCCAATATACACATACACACACACATCATGTACTCATTTATATCCCTGATGGTCTTAATTTTAAGTCATATAATTCAAGCTGTTATTTTTAACAGTGAATTAATTAATCATATAAAATTATCAGCACAAGCAAACTCCAGGATTCTAGCTCTTGGACAGTCACAGAAGATAATTTGGTTTGATGAAAAGAATGGATATTTTATTACAATAAACTGCTAATGCAATAATAATTGTCTTTTCTATGGAGAATTCATTCTCAGTTGCCTGTCAACAAAAATGAAGGTCAAATGACGACAGGTTTTGATTGTAATTGGAGGAAGTTCGCGAGACTGTCACGAGGTGAACAGATCATTATTAGATATTACACAGAATTTGTCAATCAAGCAAAAAAGATCAAAAGGAAAATCCATTATTGTGTAAATTAAAGAGAACAGAGTATTTGTGGATTAGAGGGGCCTGAAGCACAACAGGGAGGCTGGGATCCTTGGCACAGGACAGTATTTGACAGTTAGAAATGGCATGTTAACAGCCCCTGAAAACCACTTGTTCCATTAGGGGATTCAAGGAAGGCCTGTTAAGGGTAGAGTCTGGCGTTGACATGACAGATCAGTGTGCTGTATGAAACGATGGAAACTAGAAGTGGCTGTAGAATTAAAAATCCTGGAAATGATTGGGCTCTAGAAGATAGATGCAGTGTATCTTATTCAGAATACATATTTAACTTTGGCGATTGGAATATTTACATTACTACAAAATAGTTATTTTTTCAAAAAATCCCTGGAATTAACAGATATACAAAACAATGTAGGTCTACAGTAGTTTCTGTCGTGAACAAAATTCTTAAATTTTGCGAAAGAAGAAAAATAACGTTTATTCTATTTCAAATTAAAAAAAAAAAGATTCTCAATTACAATACAGCCAGTTTCATTATTTTAAATCATAATTTAAACACTAAAAAAATATAAAAGATGAATTGCCTATAAGGTAAGCAGAATGAAAATTAAAATGCATGCTAAAGTACTATAATAACAGTGAAGATTAATATAGAAAAGGTCAAACATGTAACTGAAATATTTTTGCACAGAGAGCCTATGCTTTTTTTTTCTGCTCTTGAAAGAAAAATAGCATGATTAAATAATCCTATTCAGTGTCAAAAATCTGACTTCCCACCTGGGTGCTACAAGTAACAACGAAAAATATGAAAAGTTGTGTCCATATTTGGTGAATATAACTGAATGCATTGGGTAGCTGGTTATGGACACAGCTTGCCATCTGGTGTCCTTTACTGAGTCACAGGTCTCCTGGGTGGGCACCCTGGCTTGTCCAGAGCCATTTGACCCCCAATGGGCAACCTTACACAATTAACAAAGCTGTCTTGATGGGGCATAATTGCAGGTTTCCTCAGTCTATAGCACTTGACCACCACCCCAGAGAATAAATGTCAACTATACTGTCAACCAATAGGATTACCCCATAGGGACGTCCAAGGCACAAGGAACTCTACTGGACAGAAAGGAATGGCTGTTGAACCACAGAATCACATTATAGAAAGTCATCCTAAAGCTTGTTACAAGATTGTTAAGCTAAATGCCTTTGTTCAGCCCCACCACTTGTCCAGTAACTGCTATTAATCTATGTCAACCAGACAAAGCTAACATCTCTTACATACCACATTTCAGATGAAACTTTCATGATAATTGCACTAAATGATAGATTAAAGCACACTGATTTAATTAAATCCACTCTATTCGGTTCATCTAATACAATTATTACCTTTTTTCTCCCACTACATGTGGTCACTTCTTCTTACACAATTTTTAAAACATATTACAGAACTGTCACACATTTCGAGAGGGTATTTCACTTATATGACGACAGACAAAAATACAGAACATCACGAACAAATCTGCTTCCCATTACTCTTTAGCTTTGCGAACACCAGGGCAACAGAAAGCAACCTCTTTTCTCGCCTCTTACGATCGACCGAGGAAGCCGAGGACGTATTCTGCAGGGCCATGGCCCACCCGCTCCCTCACGGGGTAACATAAAAGTGAGATACCCTTGAGTACAACATTAAATCTCAATCAAACAAACAATGAAAACAACCAGTCCATGCGTCACGTGAATGTCAGTGTCAGGGTTAGGTTTAGTTTAAAGTTAGGTTTCATGTTGTCCTTTAGAGTAAGTTTTAGGGTAAGGTTTAGTATGAACCTTAACCCAGAACTAAAAATTCAGGTATATACATGTATCTTTCATGATGGATAGGCCAAACAACCAGTGTTAAATAATACAGAACTTTACAAGAACAACTTCTCCAAAAAGTAAAAATGTTCAATGGCAATAAAATAAATTGAGTTTAAGTGCACTCAAATGTCCAGTCTTTACAGAATGGTTGTACTGGCTTTAAGCTGAATTACCCTTAGACTATAAATTCCTGCAATGATCGCAAATATTCCACAAATTTACACAAGAACACACACTATGGTAATTGATTATTGAGGGTGACATTTTCTTGTGATTACACTCGTAAAGTGTAGTAATTGTCTAGTGAATAGTTTCATAGCGGTTTCCAATTTGGCTGTGCTTTCTAAACTCGGACAAATACACCCAAACAGAGGAATAACACAGATTCACATGCTAAACTATCCCCCTCGAAATCTCCTAACAATGTGCTTTTGTTCACCTCAATTGAAATACCCACTTAGACACTGTTGACCTTAGGTCTCTCCAGTAGAATGCTGATGTATAAGTCAAAACCCAGGCCAAATGTGAGAAATAATTGCCAAGCCAAATCGCCATGTAATAAAATGTCAGCCAGTCAAGGCTGCTATTTGAATTGTAGACAGCAGTGTTGACTGTTTAGCATTTTAAATAAGATCTCTGTTAGCACATTAGTGGGGATTAAGTGGGTAAAAATGGGTGTTTGCCAAGGTGCCCCTGACAGCAATTCCAATCCACTACTAGATTAATGGTATTGGTTGTCTACTTTAGACTACTTACAATTACAGATAAAGTCTACCCATAAACATTAGGCAAATCCTGTCTACAGTCATTCAAATTAAAACCAACAAGTACAATAGAATCTGTAGGCTATTACATTTTTAATGTTTTTCTGTAATTTTAATAGTACATGTTCTTAAGATTGCGTCAATGGTTTGACTACACATATGTTTTATCAGTTGCAGGTTCACCAGATTTAGTCAGGAATCCCGAAAAATTCTCAATATAACATTATTTGAAAACTTATTTCTCCATTGTATTTAACTTAAACATAATTTTTTTTCTTTTACATCCTTTGAGCAATGTGCTTTCCTCACTCTCTTCCGTTCCAAATATAACCAAAGACAATGAGAAAATGAGGCCTTTGCAAAACAATTTAACTGCAGCTTGACTTTGGTCAGCACAGCTGCTGTTGTTGCATATAAATGAAGACAATATCTGCACACGGCTACCAGATGCCAATGCTGCAGCAGGTGCACTGTCAATGGCAACTCAATGTGACAACACGTTCTAATAATTCTGACAATTTCTATTTAAATTGGTCAATTTCCTTTAATATGAAATACGAGTGATGGCCGCCCTTAGAGAGACACGAGTCACTCTGAATAACAATTGTCTAAAATGACTGTCACCAATAAGTGACCTTGTTTAAGGAGCCAATTCCATCTGTGAGTCATACCAATACACAAGCACTGGCATACACTAATTTACTTACAAATCTCATTCTGGGAAAAGGCTTATTAGAAGAACTCAATTTACAGTGTTCAGCTTGCATTTGCGTTGAGAGAAAAAAAGGTAAGGAACAAAAATTGCAAACTACATGTATCAATTTCTACAAGTCAGTCAAAAATGATGCAGTGCTGTCAGGTCTTTTAAAAATGTTGCACAAATATCATATTTACACAATTATAACAAGATGGCTGCAATTCTGAATCTCCAAGTCAAACAACCTTGATCACGGCTCATCAACAAATTCAAGAGAAGCATTGTGATGAACAAACGCTATTCTTATGGTAATACATATTCAATTGAAATTCAATTTAAAATTTGTTTCATTATGTTTATACATCTGAATGCTAAAGGAATGCATGGTTGAGATACCATACTGAAGGTACCTTATGACATTTGGAATGGCTTAATTCAATGTTAAATTGCATTCCCCATGCATTTTGCACTGTGGTCTGCTGTACTGAACAGATGTGCGACAATGGATGCAATCTCTATACAATGGTACAGAAGTTCCCGTCATCAAGTGCATCCCACCCTCCAGGGTCAAAGTGCAGGTTAATTTGTAGGGCGTTGGGATGGTACCACTAAGGCAAAGGTCAAATTGGTCATATAAATTCTATTCTGAAGAGAAATTGGACAGCAGATTGAATAATATGTAACTGTCACAGCCAGGCATAGGACTACACAAAGACATAGCTGAACATCAATGTCTGGTAGTTGTAACTACATTTGTAGTGCTGTTAGAAATTATAAAGAATGTAAATAAAGAAATAGACAGGGTTGGATATTTTAATGCCATAAAGAGAGTCAACTCTTTTCGACAGGTTAATTTCATACAATTGTTTGATTGTATGCTGTTTGAATGGGTCAAACACTATTATCAGGTTATTTCACTCACATGACAGCGTGCCAGAACAATGGGTGAATACAATAATGCTTAATTCACCAGTAACACACAAAGACACTTTAGACAAGACAGGACACCCACAGGACACTCACAGGACATAACCCAATGATATCACACAACAGATCAGTTCATGTTGACACTTTTCTCTGAGAGCCCTAGAGCAAGTGGAAGGTCCCTCCGAACCCTCTGTCACAAAATTGTTAACAATACAAATAAACATATTCCTTAGAGATAACTGAAGAAACCATATATTTGAAAAACAAAATTTAATTGTGGTCAAAAAATTTAAACACTGTCAAAATAATACTGACATACTGAGAATATTACTGTCTTGAGTAAAAATTTCAAATAAACTTTACTGTGAACCTTAAATATTGCAGTAAGTTTGTAGTTAATTCCTACTTACATGCTACAAAAGAGGGGGATATTGAGTCGAAATTTCAGTTTAGAATATCTTTTAAAAAAATTTATCGTTTCTAAAATCAGTAGGCTTATGGTTTGGTGCTCACATTTCATATACATAAAATTTCGGGTCTACTCCCTTGTCAAATGAGAGTAGTTCAAGGTTGGTGCCACTTTGGCTGAAATCTCCACCCAAAAGTTGCACTGACTGACACAATGTTGATGTCAGCACCCAGACAGTTTCAGATTTCACTACTCAGCCCCAACAGTCTGAGGCAAACCAAAAGTCATAAATTATTGTGTTGTACAAGACATGTTTGGGTAGCTTATATGCTTTTTACAGTGTCACATAACATTTGTTTTTGTGCTTGGTTTTTTATCTGGTGTTTGCATTACATTACAAATTATTTAATCCTTACTAGGTAGTAATGTCTCGATACTCACGGCCTGCATTGGTGTAAAACTGATACCTATTCTAGGCGTACTGTCACTGGAACATCCAGTTTGTGTTTCAGCTTATTGTGCTGTGTGCCAAACAAAAAAAGATAACTTTTGGCTCTGCAAAGAACTAATTCACAAACAATCATAAAAAAGTGTGACATTAACAATATGGTACGGTCTGTGTACACTTTCACATATTTTTGGGTAAAAAAGCTGCTTTGCATTTCTTTGATTGGTGTTTTGAGCCGATCTTAGAGTCAATTGTCTCTAGACAACAGGCCAGTGCAATGGGGGAAAAGAGACAATCACAGGATATAAAACCTGCTGCACTGAAAAGTGCAAATTTACAGTACCCAAAACTTGTCTCCAAAACATATATGCCTATTAAAATGATATGCCTATGACAATGGCTGACTTGTCATGAAGAGTCATTTTGATTGGTTGGTGTTTAACACCGTGCTAAAGTGAATTTCACCTATATTATTGCGATATACTTCCAATTAAATGGTGACCAGCATCACAAGCATTACATGAATTGTCATTACATGAAGTTGAAAATTTTATATTCCTCCATATAAACTGACAGCCTATATATATTTCAGTTCTACTGACCTTCAACCAGAGGACTTTTTTTTTTTTTTGACAAGTGAAACAGTGACCTTTTATGAACCCCACAGAGCCTCATATCAGCCTTTTGTTTAGGACTGAGTCCAGATTGGGC
Organism: Mopalia ciliata; assembly: GCA_034783835.1. Lineage (NCBI taxonomy): Eukaryota > Metazoa > Mollusca > Polyplacophora > Chitonida > Mopaliidae > Mopalia > Mopalia ciliata. The sequence continues at coordinate 14,779 of JAVFBW010120385.1, forward strand.
TTGAAAATACAGGGGAGTTACCAGATAAGGTAATAGCCTAATTGATGTAGTCATTATTTTAACATTTATGTCAAACAAACCTTTCTTCAAAAAGGTGAATATATGCATTTCTGAGACAAATGGTCCATTGTCCTTCAATCAATTAATTGACTTTAACAGTAACTGCCATTGCCAGTGTTAACAAAACAATAAAT
>JAVFBW010120396.1:0-11046 GCA_034783835.1 Mopalia ciliata
CAGTTGCTGGGGGGGGGGGGGGGGGTCAAAACAGAACCATAAATTATAGGTTCAACCAGAGTCATGACTAAAGAACCTCAAAGGATTTCATTAGAGCCAAATGTTTTTAAGAGCAGATAATTGACAGTTATTCAGAGCTATATGCTTGTTGACAAATGTATAGAGACGGAATAGAATATGTACACCAGATGAAAAAACATCCAAGGATCGAACTCAAGAAATCCTACCTGATCAAAAGTCAAACCGAATTCCTGTTGGAAGTAAAATGGTTTCGCACTTCCTGAAACTACTGAACTTTTTATCTTATCGCCAGCGATGATAAATCTGCAACCAACAAAACGAATATGTACTTATCTATTTGCTTGACCAAGTGGTGCTTGTTCTGGTCTATTTCAAATGACCTATACATTTACCAAACATGCAGGATGCAAAACATATAGGCTGTATGGGGAACATGACGCCGATCTGTTTGTGAGGTATTTGTATTGACCCGTATTTGTCCCGTGTTGTCTTTGTTTGTGGCTAGTGGCGTTGGGTGTGGTTTCTTTCTCCGAGTGGGCTAGCACGCCGTCATGTGAGTGAAATAATCTAAAGTAGGGCGTTAAATCCCAATCAAACCATCAAACAAACATAACATGTATACCGGGAATCTAACACTTTCTTCAGAGTAAGGAGTAGGCAAAATGCACTCATGAGAGTGGTGAGATTCCAATAGAAATTTCTCCATTTTCGCCAGGCAATCTTGGCCGGATCGAAAAATTCGAGGTTGTAGCGGTTAAGTGATGTTCTCACCGCCGCCATGGGCGATGATTTGTATTCAGACACTCTACTCTCCAGCACATAGAAAACACATCCTGGACCACCAAAATGCAAAGGTAGCAACTACTGATCAATTATGTATACCTGAGGTACAAATACTGATTTATCGTAGGCCCAGGTGGTGTGCGTGGTCCCACTTGCCATAGGCACATGTGGGGTGAGCACTGACCTACCATAGGCACAGGTGATGTCATTATTGATCTTCCATAAGTACAAGTGGTGGTGTGAGTACTTACCTATCATAGTCACAGGTGGTCGGTGTACTGACCTACCATAGGCACAGGTGGTGTGAGTACTGACCTTTCATAGGCACAGGAGGTGCGAGTACTGACCTACCATAAGCACAGGTGGTGTATGTACCGACCTATCATAGGCACAGGTGGTGTGAGTACTGACCTATCATAGGCACAGGTGGTGTATGTACCGACCTATCATAGGCACAGGTGGTGTATGTACCGACCTATCATAGGCACAGGTGGTGTGAGTACTGACCTATGATAAGTGAAGGTGGTGTTAGTACTGACCTATCATAGGCACAGGTTGTGTGAGTACTGACCTATCATAGGTACAGGTGGTGTTAGTACTGATCTATCATAGGCACAGGTGGTGTGGGTACTGACCTATCATAGGCACAGGTGGTGTGAGTACTGACTGTGGTATCAATGGAGTTTGAAATGAGCCAAGTAAATTTACTCCTGTGAAGTGGCGAAGAAAGAATCTGTGACTCGCTCATGTATGTACAGCCAGCATTCATATCTCCCGCCAATAGCACATCCTAAAATCAGATCAGAATAATCACAATAGTGCAGAAAAGAACGTACAGAATTGAAGCTCTGTATATATGCGGAACTACTAATTATAACGCCAAGAGCGTTTGACTTTATGTCAAATACACTACACTTGTAAATATTTCACTTGGCAAATATCTGCACCGCTGTATACTTATTGTAATGTATTATAGGAAGCAGGATGAGTTCTTCTCAATGCTCCCTTTTCTAATAAAGCTTTAAAAAACGCCAAGAGCTTTCGGCCCTGAGGTAGGCCTACGCTATTTACCGCCTGACAGACATTACAATTCAAGAGCATTACATTGACTCGTTTAAGCGTCGTTAAGAAGCTGAGAGGAGAACATAGTTAACAATGCTTTTTGGATTTGCACCAACTCGAATCATTGACTAACAACGTTTCAGTGAAGATACCAGCATCGTTTTCAAGCGAAATAACATAAATTGCTTCAGGAAGGGCAGTGTATCAAATATTATTGAACTGTATTAATTGAAGTGAAAACAGCCGGTAAGTGATAAAATGTACAATTACACAGTTATGAGCACAAGTGCAGTCCTTGAATCACTAGACAAGGTTGCGTGGTATGTTAGACTATAAATGATAAAAAAAATCATATTGTGCGATTGGTCAGGTGGAAGCTTCAAGTTGCCCTGGTGCTCTTATAGCTCAGGGTCAACAGGAAGGCCATCTATTTTTGCGACGTATTTCTATTATGACCTGTGATTTTGCTCTTTCGACCCTGTTGGTGTCAGCGGTGTTAAGGGTGGTCTCTCCAATCTACCGGGCTGATACGCCATCCGCATATGAGTAAAATAGCCTTCAGTTCAACGTCAAACCCCAATCAAACAAACAAACTCTACATCTAGGACTGATAAAAACAAACTTACAGAAACGCCGTATCTTTTGACGGCGTACTCGTAGACTGTCTCAAGCTGTGCGATCTCGGCTACAGTGTCATCCGGTTTTGTGTGAATCCCAATTAATATGAAATCTTTCAAAGTCTCTGGAATTCAAACAAAACAAAACATTCCTAGATTGTTAACAGCTCAATATGATTCATTGGTCGACATTGTGATTTCCAGGAAACAAGATCTGCAAATAGGCTGGTGAGTGAACTTTTGTAAACTTTTGTACTAAAAACCACCATGATGGACGTAAGCTGGTTAGTATATTTATTATTCCGTCATCTCAGGGCCACCACATCTCAGAGGTCTACAGGGACCCTCCAAGTTCAGGGAACAGGAACCTTCCCCCACCCAGCGATTGTTAAAGGTGTAAAAGAAATGTTAAGCGGATGTACTCACGGTGTGGTAAATGAACCTGCATTATGAACGGCTCACGTTCAAATTTGTCTCCCGGGTCCGAATAATGCTCGATTGCCCGAACTTCCACTGTGTGGATCCTATGACGTAGATATACAACATTTCATTTTTGGAGGCTAAATATATTTCAATTCTAGAAAACAAACAATTGTATCAGTCAATGATTTTGGTGACATGTTGAAGAGTGGAGTGGAGTTCACGTTTTATGCGCGATGCTTCAGTGTCGATAGCCTCATTAACGGCTATAACCAAACAACGTAGTCACTAGATACCGAGTTTAAACGTCACAAACTGTGTAATTGTCTACGTCGGATCTCGATGTAGCGCTCCCCTCTTCAATGTAATAGACTTACTGGTTGATTACAGGTTTAATATCAAATAAAGTCTGTATCTTTTGATTAAGTAAACATGCATAAACAGAGGAAGTTACAGGACCGTCTAATAACATTTCGAACTTACAATCAAGGTCCTAAAGGGGTGGGTTGACAGCAGATACCTGAAGCGTATTTCGGTAGTTTTAAGAAGGTTAATAGCGATTTCAGGGCTATATTGGCATGTAATTGTGCCAGAAAGTTCACTATATTAAATATTATCATACAGTACCAGTTGAACCCATGATATTTGGTAAGTGAAAATAACCTGAAATTACACAGTTATGTGCACTCACACTGTATGTCTAAATAAGACTACGTTATATGATACAGTATTAGAGATACCGAACTACGTATCCATAGTTATTCGATACAGAAGACAATAAGACCAAGACGGTGCAGAACTGGGTCGTTAAAGTGGCTCTAAAAGAAGTTAATGGTGATTCGCTGATATAACAAACGCTGGGCTAACTTGAGATTTTTAACCCGCCGTAATCATTGGAGTCAAGTATTTTCGTTAGTTTAGGATAACACTTTCTTAGTTTGAACAGATTCCAGTTCAGAAATTTGTGCAGGTTGAAACCCGTTTGGGAATCGAAACCATGTCCCTCAGAGTTAGGCACCGACTCGCCGGCAGTAAATGCAAGCCACCTAAACCTGTCTCGCGTGGCTGAGTGGCCGGGTGGCTGAGTAGTCTCGGTGGCCGACAGTTCCTGGTGGTGATTCGGTGCCTAACTCTGAGGGTCATGGGTTCGATTCCCGAACGGGTTTCAACCTGCAAAATTTTCTGAACTGGAATCTGTTCAAACCAAGACGAGTGGATTAAGACCCATGAGACAATGGTATATGTATAGTTGAATCTTAAGAGAGCCAAACCATAATCACTCAGATGAACGAATTGAAATTCTTGAGAGAAGTCAACTCTGAATCCATGACACAAATGAATAGTAAATTTTCTTGAGACAGGTGAATGGTAAATATTGGAGATGGGTGAATGGTTAGCCTGTGGTGTGAGAAAAATAACTCAATTAGCTCAACCTACCTAAAAATGTAGACGTACTCCTCTTTGTATGAGGTACGACCTAACGGTGGGCTGATCTTATAACTGTATTCAGAACTAGTATGTCTGCAATCAGGAAACAAAAGTGTTATTTATAAACCTAGAAAGAAAACATCTCGCCATATTTGTAAAACTCGATACACCCTGAACACCGCCATGTTGTTGTTGTTCCCATGATATGAGGAGATGTGGAATCAGGGGAGTTAATAACAGATTATTTGATATTTAAATAGGATTTTCACGTCATACCTTAGTGGGATGTTTGCACTTATCTGATTGTAAGTTGTAATTGTAAGTAACTGTTTCAGACGGAACGTAAGAACAGACGTCAGGTTCTAACCAGTTGTGTTCTGAGAATATTGAAGGGAGTGCAACAGACCAACGCACAACCGATAAAATCAACCGCGCAGCCACCTATTTATTAAAGGCATTTTGGGGATTAAGTAAATTCAAAGTTGGTAAATATAATTTGGGCATAGTCTCAGATATAAATTTTAGAAGATTCAAGTGTTGTTGAAAAATGTACAGGTTACAATTTGTTTTGCTGTTGTTGTTGTTTTTGCTAAATTATTATATATGAATATAGTGAACAAAGGCACTATATAGTATGATCCTCGTTAAAGATACAAGACTATCTGGACACTCACGTGTTGAGAGAAGCCACCAGTTTAGAGATGACGTCATTGGGGCTTCCCCTTAACTCCTCTATTAGAATCAAGTCATATCGACCAAGGACCTTTACCATGCAACAGAAAGAACAATGAAATTAAAAATATCGATCCAAACCAATTAATCTTCATTTAGCTATTTATCTTTAACACCGCTTAATTTGGAGCATTTTCAATGATAGTAAAATTCCCAAGAAGGTGATATAGCTATAATGAACCTATTTTTTCACTCGGTTTTGTGTACAGATCATAGTATGGAAATCTGAACTTACTATTAAACCGAATCCCCTGCACCGATATTATTCAACCGACTTTCACATGAAAGCTAAGCAAGTTGGCTTTAACCCGATTAGTACTGCCTTTATTAAAGTGATACTCCGGGCTGCAATAAAACACATATAGGTCAAATGTGCATCTTTTCTTGTGTTCAATTATCCCCTCTCATTTTCTAATCGAGCAATATCAATTTTATAATTGGATCTCAAACAATGGGTAATGCAAAAACTACAGTCAAATTTATCCACGCCGCCCTGTCTAAGTACTTTTATCATTAAACAGAAGAGCTCCACAAATACTGACCAATCAAATACCTTTTTTTTTCAAAGAAAAGAGTCGACTCTTTAAACATTTGGCAGTTGACACCACTGCCACATCTAAGTATATGTAATGGTAACCTTTCAAGGGACTTAGGGGTTATTTCAGCCGGGGGTATCGCTTTAAGGTGGGCTGTGTTATCCTGACGCTGTTTATTTCGTATTGAATTGACTGTATGCAAAGATGCAGTGGTACCCGAAATAGACGAGTTTATGGTTACGGGGTTATAAGCCCCGCTTACTCCCGCGTTACTGGAAATGGCGTAGCGGGTAGCATTGGCGACGTTTGTCGGTTTCCGGTTCCATTTTATATAAGAGATTCTTCGAATGCACAATTAAATACAATCCCTTTCAAACCAAGAATCACAAGTGATTTGTGTCTAACTAACTGAAACTATTTTTCTTCTTTCATTCTCTAAAAAAAAGAATAGTACGAAATCGAATTTTTAGATTGTTCCAATCTTACAAGTGAGTCGATGAGTGAAATACTGACAGCAAATATTGTACAACCGCGAAATTTTAATCAACGTGTAATATAAAAAGTAACGTGATATAAAACAGTTGACGTGCAATATAATATAACACCAATGCTGTTTTACTACGGTATGCGAGCGAACTTCCCATTGATAATATATAGTAGAAGCTTAGTCATGTTATTTTTTTTAACAGCAAATTTTAATTAGACGTTACCTTAACAATGACATCCAGTATCGCATGATCATTGACTTTACGCTCATCTAACCATTTAATGTTGAAGGAGGCCACCTTGAGTGGAGCAGCCGGCGTGATGGTCAGTTTGAGTAGAACCCCGAAAGCAAGGATAACCCATCTCCGACAGTCCATCGTCTATACACTTTGTTTCCAAATAAAAGAGTTTATACGGTTAAAATAATTGAGAAGAATATATCGTTTAAAACTAACACGAGGCGCCTCATTTTCGCTAGCCAAGATTTTTATTCCGAACTACTCTTCATTTGGCCTACACAACCCTTGGCGGAACGAGTGAATATATATCAGACGCTTCTGTCAAACGATTTATTAGTTGCCTGGGAGCGTCTACACAACCAATAAGATATTGTGTAACGAGAAGACTGCTAGTAAAAATGACGGCTATTGTCAACAATGAAAGCTGGTGAAGTGTTGTCGAATAAAGGACATATTCGGGGTATTCAACCAACTCAATGAGAGTGTAGCATATGTACCCACCCCTACATACAACAACTCTCCAAATATAATACGCCAATAATGCATTACCAAGTTTAGCAAATAATCAAAACTTGAGTATGACATTCAACATGTGGTATCAGCGCCAGAGGGCGAAGCTGTAATTCTTTTTATATGTGCTTAATCCACCAAGGGTTGTAATGCAGAGTACTTCGGAATAAAACTCTTGGCTGGCGCAAAAGAACACTCCTGAGCTATTCCGCGTCATGTTTAAGGCTACGAGCTTTCTGTCTTCACGTCATCCCTTTCTTAAGAATGACTTTTCTTTCCTTGAAAAATTGTCCCAAAGTGAAAGCTTACAAAGTAAATATTTACTTAGGCTAGGTTAGGACGTCCGGTTTGTCATTTACTCCAATGCTGACAAATTTGTAAATTTGACCCAATCTCAGGTGAGTCTATAACTTAAGCTGCGTGCCAATGGCAATTTGTCCTTGTTCTAATAATTGTTGCTCTTCTGAAGCCGAGGTTGTAAAAGTCCTGGAGTATGCTCAAGATGACATTTCGTGCTCAGCTGAGTCGGCCTCGAAGTCCGTGTTCGAAAAACAAGGTTATACAAAAAAATTGAGAACGCTTTCTGTGCTCAGCTGAGCACGAATCCTGAGCAAGCCCATGACCATGCCCAAGACCGTACTCAGCGGGACTGCAGATTCGTTTTAAGGACGCTACCACTAGTCAGGAGTAAAACATGCGACTCTTTTCGTGATTATATTCAAAGCACATAAACTCAGAAAGAGAAAAATTTCCAAGATACTAAATGATTTGTTTTTTGTATAATGGTATTAATACACAAAAACGTCCAACATTTTTTAAATGGACCTTTGTTTAGAAATCTAATATTTTATGGTTGGAAATTTTGTAGACAATTATTAAACCTAAAATACTGTCATAGAGTTTTTCTCTGAATCCAAATGAGCTTTTGCACAATTGATACATATATATTTAAAAAACAAAAATTTGCCTTTAAAAATTATGTGCTTAATATCTTCAAAACAAAAGGCAATATTAAAAATCTGCATTATTTTTTTTTTAGATAATGGACTAAAGATTGTCTGTGTCAAATTTCAAAGACTTTGTGCAAATAGTTGTCGAGAAATAAACAAATTTAAACATTAAAAAACAAGAAAAAATGAAAGCAGTGTATACAGCCGAAACGTGTGTACATGGTTGAACTTTGGATTGTTTCAAGATAACTCCTAATAAATTTAATAAACAACATCTGTTTTTGGTTTCCAGCCTAGAAACGCTTTCTCTATTTATCCTTGGATGAACATTCACTTTACAAATCTGCAAAATATTTCAACGTTTAGGGCTGCGTTGTTGTTGCTAGTTATTGTTGGAATATAGGCTAAGTGATACTAACCCTAAGCCCAGCGTTAAAGACAGCTACAGTGTTAATTGTAAATCCACCAATCCGTCATAATGCCCTATCTGTTGTTTTCCTCTATTGGAAAATTAATGTTCTTTTGGTTTTAAGTAGGCATGTTTCATATATCACGCCAGATGGCATAAATACAACAATACATACTATAAGATAAAAAGTTATGCAAAGTGAGAGTAGGGTTGTTTAGCATACTAAAGCAACAGTCAAAGCCTGTAGAAAAGAACAAAAAAAAGGTTTAGGACTCACTTTAGAGAACGATAGAGTAGAAGAATCTTTTATGAAAGACTTGCTGAACACAGCATTTGCAGTTCAAATTATAAATTTTCAGCATTTGGGCAACACTGTTTATCTACTAGTCACAATCCAAATCTATGTTCCTATACATTTTAGCATTCAGCCAAAGAGACTTCAAATTTAACATAAAAGAGTCCTTATGTATAGCTAATAACAAACCAGACCTAAACAACATGGTCCCTTAAGCCCCATTGTATTTGTTTAACACGTGATTGTCCAATAAATATCCTTGGTCCCGTTAAGTGTTTCAGAACACCCCTGTTGATATTGTATTGTCACCCTAATACTTATGACATAAACTCATGTAATAGTCATACTCTGGTCAGTTTACTCTATTGAACTTCACTCCAGCAATTTGTTATCTATTGTTCTCTAAAAAGTTTGCTATAATATACAGCAAAAATGTGCAACATCGCGTTACTTGTCATCACGTTGTTAAGTTTCATCAAACCACTTCATAATCGAGTTTATCTAACACTAAATATTAGGTCATATCTTTAATTCCATAAATGCGTCAATCTCAGTGTAACATACTCATATTGTGTTTCTCTTTTGCATATCTCCAAGTGTGGGATACAGCATTCCAGCGCTCTGAATGGTCGTTCATTGATACAGTTGAACCTGGGATATAGTATACTAGATATAGTATACTACGTATAATGAGCACCGTTTCATTGGTTACAATAAAACGATGTTCATTATACTGGACAAATTTATTTAACAACTTGCCAATACCTTCTTGCACTTTGCTATTCGTCACGTGGATGTCGAGCACTCTTTTGGACACTTTACACTGGCCCATATCGTTTCTTCTTGTAAAAATAACTTCAAAACTGACATTTATGGTATAAATTGAATCCCAAATTCCTGACCTGGATATCAAATTAATGAAGCTTGGGTAGACACTTGTCATGGATACACAGATTAACAGCCCAAAGAATAATCCCCGCCTCCTCCGTTTGGAACTCAAACACAACAATATATGGTAAACTTTTTGTGATATACCGTCAATTGAGTCAAGCTCAATTCGAGATAACCTCTGTTTGGAAGGCAAAGAACACCATATATAGCAACATGTAAACCCGTGTATTCCTCGCCATATAGGCTCGGTTCATAAATGTGATATTTCCGTCCAGTGTTTGGCGATTTTATATGTATAATGACATTATCGGTGTGTTTCAAAATTTCCCAAATACCAGTCTTCCATTAAGGGGGAAGTCTAGAAAAATAGGCTGGTTCGTCTGTTTTTGTTGAATAATACCAATCATTTTGTAATCATCAAGTACCATCTAGCTTTTTAACGCAGACAGAGAACTTTGGGATAAACCCGCACCATTACTGTCATACCTGGAAGTGACGAAGGGCTCTACTTTTACAAGAAGCCACAGGTGAATCAAACATTGAAAATGTGTTATGTAGGTGAACATAAAATTGAACAATTTTATTCATTTAAAAATGATTAAACTCGTTAGTATCTTTATATTGTTTTGTTTGTTTGATTTCGATGACTGGTTTCTTTAAAAAGGGAATTGGATTGATGTTCAGCTGTGTGCAGGGCATGTAAATGTGGTTCTGTTCTTTAAAAAGGCCGGTACGAATTTATACTTAAGAAGATGTATCCTACGAACACTCTGTTACATTTCGGTTAACGAGTTCTGCTCTTTTTATAGGCATACAAGAATTCCTACGATAGAACCTGTAGCCTATGTATACCGTCTGCTACATTTCCGGAAAAAAATATTTTCTTTAAAAAGCCTACATGAATTTATACTTTACTAATTTATATATAAAAAGAAATACCAAATGTGACTGTATGAGAAAAAGACGAGAGAAAGAAGGCTGCATTTTATAAGAAATTATAGTATGTAGCGGTCTCACCTGTTCACTGATAAATAAAAACCCGAAGAATCCTTGAGTTTCCCACTAAGTGAAGTTTATTGTGAATAAACATATGTTTAAGTAGATAATTTCTAAATTTTTATCTTAATCTTATCTAATCAATAACTAGACAGATATGCACGATCCTCTCTGTTACAATGCAGTGGAACCTATACTATCATAAAGCTGGATATAGCCTTGCTACAACAAAAATAGATGAGCGACGAGGACAATTTCAACAGACTTAAAACCAAAACTTGGGACAGGCCAATATATATATATATATATATACGACATTTATGTGATAAATATAAAGGGACTCGGTGTTAGCATTTTTCTCAAACATACACAAGCAGCCAATGTATAAGCAATTAAGAAACATTACAAAACTTAACTAAACACAGAAACACATAGATAAAGTGATCTGTGACGATGCTATATGTTGAAGCCAATTTGACCCAATATCTTTGAAAACCTCATAGGTCAAAAAGTACTTCTTCTCATTCTGAATTGATAAAATTAATGGGTACACAGCACACATATAAAAAAAAATATCCTGTCTGACTGAAGTTCTGGTACCAGTTTTTCGAAAGAGTAGTATTAGTCCCCAACACCCGATTCAGGATACTCTCCGGGGGGGGGGGGGGGGG
>JAVFBW010120407.1:0-34055 GCA_034783835.1 Mopalia ciliata
CCCCCCCCCCCCCCCCCCCCCCCCCCCCCCCCCCCCCCCCCCCCCCCCCCCCCCCCCCCCCCCGGTGTTCTTGCAGTCCAAATATACACTAACTATCTGCTTTTGAAGCTATAGTTCTATATTAGATATGGATTCATATGGCCGACAAATGTTTAATTGTTCCTTTTATCTGTCTTATTTGAGTACAGTTTACAGTATTATGAGATTGCATTTGCAAATAATACCAACATGGCGGGTGGTTATTGTTTGGGAGCCAGTTCCGGACTTGAGTCATCAGTATTTGTTAGAATGTAATTAAGCGTGTAGATGGCTAACAAAGGAAACATACGATACACCAGTGGCTCTCTAATTAAACAAAAATCATTATATGTTTCAATTCCAATGCTGGCTGTCGTTATATTTGAGTGTGGATGAATGATCAAACGGTAGCTTAATCGATTTCTGATTTCTAACCCAGGATATAATGAAATCATACTCACACGCTACTTTAAATCGCTGTGCTACAATTAGTGAATACTTGAATTGGCGCAAATGCTCAATATTCTAATGCTAAACTTTCTGTATCTTAATAGCCTATAGTATAACAGTCATTATATACACCGGGAACCGGGTCACAAAACGTAGAACTTTGACAAAATTCAAAATTCACAACTTAACGCTCTATGAAGATATTTGCGGAGTTTATGCTTTGAAGAACCATTGCGTCTTTGGACTAGTTCATTTCTGTAACCATAGTTTTTAAAAATGAATTTAAACACTATTGGCTGGAGGACTTGATGAATGTCAGTGAGTACAAAGTATTGTTCGAAAGTGTCTACCTTGTACGCCTAAAACTATCTAAGTCTCTCTGGTTTAATACACCACTGGCTCATTGCTGAGAGAAATTGTTTTGTGGTTCAACAAACATAGGGGTGAAGTATTCACTGGAAGTGAGGAATGCAGACCTTTATACTCTACACCTAACGTAACTGGTCCACACGGTAATAATGTCGTCTGGTGCACGTCAATTAAGGATGATTTGAATTATCGGATTTCGAAAGGCCTGTGTTAAAAAAATAACCACGTTCAATTACGTCAATACAGATTTAATGCATTAGCAAATAGAACAAGATGGGGTGGGGAACAGTGACACAAGTCAAATGGGACGGTTGAGAAATATCAAGGCTTACCGTTAACAAAAATGTTTGGATAGAAAAGCCTTTTACGCCAATGTGAATCGAACAAACCATGCATAACAATATTTGAAGCAATTTCCAAGTCATGAATTTTAAGGACGACAGCCGGCTTCTAAGGCTTTAACAATTAAATTCTGTTTTATTGAGTCATTCGTTTCCTGTTTGTACGCCTGCGTGGGCGCAGTATGTTGTTTTTAGAGGGTTTCTGTTTATGAAATATGTATTGATTGATTGGTGGTATATGTAACACCGTATTGGAGGGTATTTCACTTACATAGCGGCGGTAAACTCCGGGTGTAAATGGCATTAGTGTCCGCTGAATACTCCTATAAGGGCGTATTAAATCTGTTAACCAGGTGTTACCAATTCACTTTTCAGTATAACACACACTTGTAGAAACTTTTGGGTGTTTGTGTTTTACTCAAACGCTCCTTTTCAAATGGCAAGATCACTGAGTAGCAAAGCTAAAAACAACATTATGAAAACAATATGGCAGCGGCTTTCGATGGTGATTGAGAGGGAGCTTCGTGTTGCCCAGGTGTTCTCAGAGCTAAGGAGCAACAAAAAGCCGATCTGTTTGTGGTGTCTGGTGCACTGATTGTACTGGCTTGTCTTTGTTTTGTTGGCGTCAGGCGTCGCCTATTGGACTGGCATGCCTCATATTTATTGTTAAATACATCGTTGAACAAAAATTTCTGTACTTTATAACGTCTATACCTAAACGTAGAAGTTCTAGGATAAACTAGCATATATGTGATAAAGTATACATATATTGAGCTGTAATGTGATGTTTCCATTATCCCTATAGCCTATTTATTGAAATACATTGAATAGCCTAGAATAGCAGAATGGCTGTGATAAAAACTAGTTTGTGTCATTTAAACTTGCATATGTTAAATAATATGACACTACAATAACATTTGTAACAATGGGCTTTATCTTATTGGTCTACAATGGGACATTTATTGGCGCCTGTATAAGTTACTTATAAATTGTGTAACAGTGAAATCTCTATTATCAGATGCACATTTTTATCCAATGTGTACAAACTTCACCAAATCCGATAATACTCCTAAAGTAACATCAATACTAATTCATTTGAGCCTTTTGTTGGTTCAATAGCAAGCATTGTAGATTAATCGCCTTCCTATTCACATGGCGCCTCATATCACTTTACTATGCACAGCTTTCATCTGATATACCAATGAAATGTTACTGTCTATCAGGATAAAAACGTATGTTATTGCATTATCATGTCGGTATATATAGCCAATGTATTTTTTGTATATCGCTTATCGAGTATCATGAAATGTAATAGTAGTAATAGGAGTTTCGCTGACACCTGTATTATTGACCAACAGTTAATGTTATTAGTCCCTTAAGTCTATCTTTTCGTCAATGTGTATTAAATTGATTAAACGAGTATTTATATATTTTTTATTGTATCGATCAAAGATTGCCTACAAATAGGCTAGTTGGGAGGGTAATCCTAATTGACTTGGAAGGCAGAAGATAAGTCATATGGACAAATTATTACAGAAAGTATATATGTCCAATTTAATATATAATAATTTCGCTTAAAAGCAGCTTTATAAAAAAGACACATAGAATTATAAGGAATTAGAAGATCTGAAGTCAATGTATCGCATTTCAAAGGCAATAAAACATTTCATTGTTGTTGGAAATACAAATACTTTGTGAGGAATAAACAGTTTAGTGCTTGCCGTGTATAATAAATCGGTACCAAGCCGTTAATTTATAAAATGTAATACAAGTGTTTTTATTGTTGTATCTCTGGTTTCAGCTCAGTCGTGTTTTTATAATGGTCAGAAGAAGGCATATATGGGCCGTGTCTCGGTAACACAGAGTGGCTATAAATGTCAGCGCTGGGATACACAAAGACCGCATCAACACAGTTATCAACCCGCAGACTTCCCGGATGACGCCTTCCCTGAAGATTACTGCCGGACAACACACGACGCTCATAAACCATGGTGCTATACTGTCAACTCCAGGAAACGTTGGGAGTACTGTAATGTTATAAACTGTGGTAAGTCTGGTTAATTAGTCCTGGGATATTTACCCTAATCCTTCATCAATTTTACTCAGCTATAAGGTCCTTCTATACGCTGTGTAAAACTGAATCACAAGGCTTGTTTTAGTATTTGTTTGATTGCTGTTTAGCGTCATACTTAATGGTATTTAGTGCATATAACGACCTTTCATTACCTGTAATTGGAGAAAAATAATGTAAACACCTCTTAAACCTAACCAACGATCTCCAAATTCCCGGGGGAAATTTCCCTTTTCTACCTTTGGTCGAAAAGCATCCTAAATCCTGTCATGTGTTCGGTTCATCGAATGACCTTCAGTGGTGGACTCACAATCAACCGAACCATCATGCTGTTGGCTAAAAAGTATTGCCAGGCAAACGCTTATTTTGAGGAAGGGAAACTCTTAAGTTCTGGTAAAAAAATGAGGAAAAAATAAGTTGACTTTCAAATCTACTGAAACATTTTTGACATAGAAAATATTATCACGATTCCCAGGCTATATATATATATTTGACTAAAGCCCTAATCCACATGATTCCCAATCAATAATTTTACAAACTAGATTTTCTGTCAGTGATATCCGTGACGTGAATAGAGAATACAATTGGTGTCAATCCTCTATCTAACTCCTCTTTTCCTCTTTTCGATGACAGATTGCGCTAATGGTAGATTCGGAGCTAATTGTGCCAAGGAATGTCATTGTTCCAAGAGTTTTGAGACTTGCGGCAGTATTCTGGGCATGTGTAGAGAACGATGTGGGGACGGATGGAGAGATTTCGGCTGTCAAACAGGTAATACTGCTATTGAATTTGTCATACCTGGTAAGGATAAAATTAACACAATAAGAGTTCTAGATTTATTGATAACCTATTCTGTCTAATTAAGAGAAAATACATCGAAACAATAGCTTGTGAACAAATCATTATTTCAAACTTATCGATGTTGCATTTTAAGTTGAATAGAAAGGTCAATTTTGCCATTTTAATTTACATGAAACAGGCTTTACTAATTCGCAGTAAAACATGCTTGATGGATTATTATTCCATTAATCTTGTTTTTGCTTATATAAAATGTATAAATTGTCTCATAGGTTTTAGGTTCTTTTCCCAGTGGAGGCCAGCATCCATGTTTGTCTTAGCCTACATTTATTCAATATATTTGTGTAAATGTATCAATATGATAACTGCATCTCTCTGATCTGGGTCTCAAAGACAACATGTGTTTGATCAAGAAAAGAATGTCGCATTAATATTTTGCTCAATGCCAATTACACAGGAAGTTTTTTTTTAACCCAAAATGGACAAATGAAGAACACCGAAAGCTGAAAACATTCAAAGTTCAGTAGCTAAACATAACATTCTGTTTTATGACAATTGTATCATGACACTGACTTGTTATAAGGCATTTAACAAATTGATTGAAATAAAATACAATCTTATATTTTTCTGCCTTTCAGCCACATCGTGTGCCCGTAATCGGTATGGATGGGATTGTTCCCTGAGATGTCATTGTAAGAATCCTGCTCACTGTAACAGATTCACTGGTCCTACCTCGTCATGTCAATGTGAAACGGGTTATTTTAATCCTCCAAACTGTGAAACCGGTATGAGACAAGGAGAAACATTCGGTCCTGTTTTGTTTATCTTTTAATAAATTTCATCTTTATCGATAGATTATGAAACGCCATTGAGATTATTGTTACATGTACCTCTAATACTACGTATCCAATAGCTAATAATACTTCAGTAATAATTTTAAGAAATTGCTATTTATTTTGGTGTTTCGTTAATATTGTCTGACTGCAAAAGTATATGATCAGTATTAAACCTCTCTGTTATTATCAAGGCTCAAGCAGACGCCACATACTTCTTAGAATATTACGAAAGGATTCTTGTCAAATTTCGGATTTTTGTTTCAGTGACTGCCCCCAAGATCATCGCGCTATCAAACCAAAAAGTCAATCCAGGACAGCCCACAGTCTTTAACTGTACGGTATCAGCTTATCCTACACCGTTATCCAATGACATCATCTTAAAAACTCCACGGGGTAAATCAGTCCGAAGGATCCGATCTGACATCCTACATGAGTACTCATTTACTCGAGTTAGCTTATTCCAGGTCAATAAGATAGTTGCCGGCGAGATGTACAGATGTGAAGTACGGGGTACTGCAGGGGTCACATCTAGGGCTGCACGGGCTCTCACATTCAGTAAGATTATATTTACAGAGAATAATTATGCATACAATGACGACGAACTGTAGTTGGAATATATGTAGTTGATAACGAGGTGAAATGTAAATATTTTGTTACGTTTAAAAGAATTAAATTCATCTTACGAAGAGATACATAACTGAATTTACCAACACCTATATTCTGGCGAATCTCTTTTGGATCTCTCTCTTGTGTGTCTTTGAATTGGTTCTTATGTTGTGCATAATGTACAATGCCCTGCTCTTGCTTGTTGCCAATTATATCGAGGCTGGTTTCCTTCATCTTTTGGGCTACATGCTGTGCTGAGAGTGGAATAAATTGAAGTAAAACCCAGCTGTCACGTATTCTATATTTCAGTATTTCAGTATCTGGAATGCAACATTGCTCGTATAAATGATACGGATTGTAACTAAATGATACGGATTGTTAATAAACGATACAGGACAAATCAAGACTTTCCATATAAAAATGAAAAATAGATATTGTTTGAGAGAGAGATCTCAAGCATGGTCTGATGGAGACCCTGAAGACAGGACTGATAGCAATTCTGGTGGTACATTATAACAAGAAAGTTATATAATCTTATAGTAATTGGCTTGCCGGAGCTTTGCCTCCGGTCATTTCATATCAGTTAATTCTAGATGAGCAATTTCCTTTAAGAAAGATATCTGCGGCTATTCTCCCGAACTTTCCAAAATGCCTAACTGGCAGCATGTAGGCTGGCGGATCTCTCAGAGGCTATTTACCTTCCTGCTTTAGAGGTGTAATGGCGGACACAACCAACACGTTCCGCAATAACTTCATAAAATTGGATGAACATAGCTGTATTTTACGACAGCGTAATAACATTTAGGATGGCCTCCAGCCGATCATCATTTTAATGCCATGGCGTTGTTGTAGGTACTTACTTAAAAATAAAAAAAAACCGTTAAGTGCAGAGAGCGTCTAGAAAGATTGACTAATAGCATTTCGTGTTCACTGACTTTTTTAGAAGAAATGTATGCTGTGAGAATAGCATACACCAAACACACTGAAATATTAATAACCATTTGGGTTTAAGCACTGATTAAGGCAGCATTTTATAAATACCTTAAGGCTTGGCTTTCACTTAATCGCATGTTACCAAAGTTTAGTTCCTGTTTTAAACAGGATCTATTCATTGGCGCACTTACAATACTGTCAATTATATATCCTATATTCATCACAACTCAATGCAGTTTAAAGTTTATTATACAAGATATCAAAACAGTGTTTTATCGGGTCTTATATGTTGAGCTAACTGTACCAGTTCATCATTGTCCTCTTCGCAGAATTCCTCTGCGGAGTCTTGTTAAGGAATCGAATTTAAAAGAGACAGTTACTCTCCTTTATTGGTTACTTGAATCGCATATCGCTTGACCTAGTGACCTGCAGAAACGTCGCAAAATTATCGCATATTCCTTCCATATATGTATTGTACGTATGCTGTGTTTTGTGATTTTAGCTCTACCTCGTCTGGTAAAGCCTCCGTCCATCATGGCAGAAGGTCTCCAGGCTACTAACATCTCTCTAGCCTGGGAACCTTGGAACAAACACGTGGACGTCGGGGACCCGCCAATCATCTGGTACAGTATCTACACTAAAACATCACAGGAGAAGAAAGCACGTCTAGCGGGCATTGTGTACAACACGTTCTGCGGCAAGAAGTGTACAGAAGTGTTGAAAGATCTCCACTCTCACACTATGTACTCCATCTTTATTGTATGCCGCAGAGAGGGGGAAGGGGGTGACGGGCCTGCGGGTCCCAAAATCAACGTCAGGACCCTGTGTGCAGGTAAATGGCACCTTGTTCACAATTGTGTAATCACCAAATTGTTGTGTACTGATTTCTATGCCAGCACTATACCATGCACGCTATTACTGCAAAATATATGATGTAGTTTTCTGATTGACAACATTTTATCATATAAAATACTGTTAAATATCATGCATTGCGAATAAGTACAAATCTTGTCCGTAATCTTGACGATAGAACATGTTTTTAGTACGTTACCAATGACGCTTGGAGGGCCTTGAACTGATTAACACAATGACAATATAATGTTCACGTAAACTGATACAAAGTATATATGGGTGAGCTGTAATGTTGTTCTCTCCAAAGATCGCTCGAAAAATTATTCGTACATAAGAAATCCGTAAAAGCATTTTTATTCTCAAAAGTTTATTGAATTAAACATGTTATTGTGTATACTGCCTTTCAAGATAAACAATCAAGGGAAATGCTTCAGCCAATAAGCATTTCTTCGATTTTTCCTTCAACAAGTTTAGCCATCTGACTAAACATTCCCGCTATTGTAGAAATCTGATGTAGTAGTTACATCGAGTTACAACTTTGAAGATAACCAATCAACGGAAATGCTACAGTCGAGCTGCATAACCTTTTCTTTGTTTTTCCTTCAATCTGACTAAGCATTCGCTCTATTGTAGAAATCCGATCGTAGTAGTTATATCGATACTCGTTAAGGGGGGTTAATATTTAGATACAGTTAGGATATTTGATTAGTTTGTAATTTTTTTCTGAACAGGAATTATTTGTAGAACAAATCCCTCTGTAAATATCCTGAAAATTACCATATGAAATTGAATTAAAACGTTTGAAGAGCAATTAGCCAACTACACGAGAGGATACTTTGCCGTCGGATATGTGATATTTTGTTTAGTACAACGTAGGGTATCTACTTGTAGAACAGGGATGGTTATGTGGTTTGCTTCAGTTTAATAAACTCGTTAACAAATACATTATTATTGTATTTAATCGCTGCAAGCATTGCCAGAAATCATGTATCACTTACTCTATATTGCGTCTGTTGGCATTTCATGAAAAAACTGAAATCGTGACTAAGACTATAACTTTAGTGGAATGAGTCTATTGGAATGTGGGTTAGCTCGTAACAAATATCGGGTTACATAATCAGTAATAGCCAGTTGATTTACTAAGGCGGTCCATGGTGCAGTAGCAGTATAAAAAATGCTTTAATTCCGGAACATGAGTCAAAGGGCACTGTTATATACCCTAGTTATACAAGTTCGTTTCTTGCTGAACAGGGCTGCCTGAACCTGAAAAAAGAACAAACCATATTTAATACGAATAAGTTCCGTTTTTAAGATCGACTGTCAATATGAAATTTAAGGTCCAATTAAAAGTGACTCGCAAACTGTTGTTCTGTAAGTCTGGTACTTTGCTATATAGAAACAAACTCGCTTGCTCACACTGTTGGTTCTATGTACCCAAGAATTTATTCTTCCTAATTGATATAGAAATGAGTAAAACATTACACACATTGTTATCATATGTATATAATTGCAAGTATAAATGAAATATATGAGACGCCGTGTAACTGTGACAATTTCGACATTTCAACATTGCAAGAATGAATTGTGAGGCACTGTGATGGATGCCTTAATTTGATTGTCGATTGCTTATATTCTGTATGGGTAAATAGAGGTATGTTTGACGATATTGAGGACCTAGTCCCATTGTGAAGTCTTTCATTTCTTAAGTATGCTAAAAGAACGTTTATATACCAATTCACCAACGTTAATCATTAGAAAACACATCAGCTACATTCTAAACAGAACGTTATCTTCATTTCTAAATTGAAAATGTGTTTGCTATGAAGTGCACTGTGTATGTCTGATCACACTGCATGTCTGTGAGTGTTTACCATTGGAGTGTCACATTTTCATGTGTGCGCCACCTGCATGTTGTTGCTTATTTACTGTATACAATGTTCCTACACAGCTCCAACCATGCCCGTGGAGATACAGAGGCTGACTTCGAACATCTTCTACAACTCTTCATCTCCCCGATCAACGCTAACGGTTAGCTGGACGGTAAGTCTCTGTACATAACAAGGTCCGAACTCCCAACATTATAAACACAGCATGCTTAATTTATCTGTTTTAACAGCTATTCTTTCTTGAAGAGGATTAATCAAATCAAACTGTAGAAATTACTTTGTTGATCATTTGTCGGAGCTGTGACTTTGGTTTATGATACGTAAAATATAAAGAATAAGGATGTCAAATAATTTAAAGTACCTGTACAATTAATTTGTAAACTTCGTCATTAAAACGCCATCTAGGCATTACTGCAGTATATGTTTAAAGCGTGGCACAACACTGTTTTTCTTCACACGGACTTTTACGTGAAAAAAACCCCAAACATGGGGCTAAACACAATCAATAGTTATTAGAACTCTTTATATTGGTATGCCTTCTGTTCATATGAAGTAAGTGCCTATTCCATTAACGTTCCCGTCGGTTTCTATTCTTTGTTAAATTAATTCTCAAGACTTAATTTAGTAGTTCTTGATGGCTGATTTAACTTATTTTCAGAATCCATCCCCTGAAAGTTTGAATTGCAACGAGATTGTGCGTTTTTTCATTTATCTGACTTCGCGAAGATCTCGCCTAACTGCAACACCACAACCAATCCAATTGGCCGGAAACCATCCAACTAGAACCACCTTGACTGACCTTGACCCTTTCACCTGGTATTGTGTTCGGATACGGTACCAAACTGACGGAAGATTTCCAAGTCCACAGTCAAGTGAACACTGCGTTAGGACGCCGGAAGCCAGTATGCTTTATTTATTTATTTATCGCAAATAAAATGTAATGGTTTGACTAACAACTTTGAAAGCAGTAATTACTGTCCTTTTTTAAACTTCTTAATTGTTTATAACGAACGACACACACCCAAAGGATATATACAAAATTAACAGCTTGGGACTGTAGTTTTGAATGGTATACTGTTACAGCCCGAAAATATGTTGTTTCAACCCGAAGATTCCAATAACACATTAATGTCTTATTTTCGGTTTTCTGTTCCTAATGGGTTTACTAATCTCTTAATGAAAATATACACTTTTTTATAATCCTATAATGTTTTGTTAGCTATTGATTTTTTAAATTTCCTGTTGATGTTGTATCTGTAACTTTTTTTGTTAATTTATATCCCATTTTGTGAAATTGGTCCCAGCTGTGTAAAACATACACCATTATATTCATGTTTGAGGTTGTTTGCACTATGCATTAAAATTATAACGGTTGTATGGAACTGTGTTTATTTACAAACCTGATTGCTATGCATTTTATACATTTTGCACGAGTGTTGTATGTTTCCCGCATGAAAACAAGTCATGAGTTTGTTATCATGAAAATGATAATTGTATTTAAAGGCATCAATGCTGATATGTCTTTCAAGTCCTTGGTAAATGCTGATCTCAATCTTATTTAAGGTCATGTTTTTAAGATATTCAGCCTTTGGATTGGACTACTGTTTTTGTTCTATACCCTTTTCTAGTCATCGCGTTTTGGAGAATTCCGGATTATCGGATTACCTACTTTTTGCTATTGTTGTTCAAACTTACGTCTTTATTAAATCTATATCTATTGTTACTTACTCTTTTTATATTCAACTTGGACATTTTCTGAGAAATATAAACAAATAGATTTTGACAATGTACATACGGCTCAGTTATCGTTTGACATCTTTAGATTTAACAAAATGTAAAAGGATACCTTTGTATTTGATCACCTTCAACCCCTGTCTTTAACTCTATAATTTAAAAGGATATCTCCTATCATTAAACATATATCGTGTATTTTTCGGTGGGTAAGACTTTCTTGTACACTCTCAGAATAATTGAGATCGTTTAGAAATCGCTTTAAATTTGATACTGTTGTGGAGGAACAAATTCTCATAATCAATAACAAGGAAGATTTTATATAACTTTGCTGGATAAAGTTCCTGTAAATTATACATATGGCTGGCAGAGCCGGAAGTCTTGGGAAACTGCTTACTTACACATGAAGGCATTTTATCACATGGAATATTACATAACGGTTCGAAGATTCAGTCTACTTATTCAAGAAAAGGGTGTTGTTTTTGTGGGTTTATTTCGTAGCTAATAGCCCTTCGGCAAAATATAAATACAGTCATAGGGTCATCTGTGCACAGACCACAAAACATCAAACACTGCTTGGTTTATCTTATGCCGATTTAACTGACTTATCTCCAGCAGAGTCAGTTGCAAAGTACTTATGATGATATTATGATGGATATCCCCCTTTATCCCTCGTTACTTTATATACATTATTTTTTAAAAAGACACTTCAATTTAAAGAGCCTTATCAACACGAAACTAATGAAATATATTATTTTGTCCTTGCTTAGCTCCTTTGCCACCAAAAGACATTGTCCTCCAGCGTACCGGAAGTGAGTCGATCACGTTGACATGGGAACAACCAAAGCCATCTCGTGGAAACATCACACATTACAGAATATTGTATTCTAGAGGGTCAACAGAAAAAAAAGAGAAAACCATCCCAGCAATAGGATCCCGTATGCAGTATACTCTAGCTGGTTTAACACCATTCACAGAATACCAAATTCAGGTAAGACCTGTAAATAAAAAAAAAGTAAAAATTTACACTTTATAACTCAGTTAAAAAATGTATCAGTTTCCTGGACAGTGCTGGAGAAAATAAATAATTATATGGCTTACTATAAGTTTTCTAAATGCTGCTACTTATTCTCTTGTAGGTCCAAGCCATTAACGCGGCAGGTACTGGTAGTTTGTCCGAACCCATGCTTGCGAAAACTTTACAAGGAGGTGAGTTTGAAAGCGATGGAAGTAGCATTCAACACAAATGAATGTATGATTCTCCTTTTTAAATACATATCCATTTAGAAGGTCAATGTTTACTTTCATTTTTTTATGAGGGCATCACGAATTTTTCATTTAATGGACAGTTTTTTCAATATCTCAAACAGTTGATTATTATTAAGTCTTAAAACATTAAAGTTAGAATATTTAAAAAAATTATAATTATTTAAGAACTAACAGTAGAACTTGTATTTTCTAGTGCCAGGTCCGGTAAGAGGACTTCGTAATATCACCCGATCTTCCACAACAATACGTCTGAACTGGGCCATTCCCGAGAAAACCAATGGACAGGTCCTCTTCTACCAGGTAAATTCACTATACCACTAAATTTTTTTTAAAGGCGGCCGGTTCGGAGGGAGCTTATTTTTGCCATAATGCTCTGAAGCGGTTCGGAGGGAGCTTATTTTTACCTTAATGCTCTTGAAGCGGTTCGGACGAAGCTGTTTTTGCCCGAGAAGCGGTTTGGAGGGGGCTTCTTGTTACCCTAATGCTCTCGAAGCGGTTTGGATGGCGGTTCTTTTTGCCCTAAGGCTCTTGAGGCGATCTGATTGTGATGTATTTGTATTGAGTCTTACGGTTGTTTCGTCTTGCATTGTTTGTTTCCACTGATGTCGAGGGTGGTTTCCTTTACCCACTGGGATGCTATGCCACCAACACATATTAGTGAAATAACATTAATTAAGACCAATCAAATAAACAATGAACAAACCATTGGAAAAGGTATCCATGTCTATACGAATAATGCATGATGATTGTATACATTTCCCTTGAACGCCATGGCTCCTCTAGTTTAGGCGATGATATACATACCATTGATTCTTGTCTTAGTACTATGACAGAAACATATGCTGATTAGTGTATATTTGTGTTCCAAAGGACACCGCTTGGGTCTTACCCCCGGCAGCCACACACAAGTGATACATCATTACGTCAGTTACGCTATTGATATAGAGTTTTGTGACAACTGGTCGTTAATCTCTGTATGAATGTACAATGTTATGATTGATTGGGTCATTTTTACATAAATATGATTATTTATTCAATTAATGATATTGGGAAATTCATTTACATTACATTATCGATAGAAATTCCCTTATCTGTCTGCCCAACTATTAACATGCCTATATACAAAGCTTTAAATAGTATTGCTCTAGTTCAAACTGTCAAAGATTGTGGGCGGTTGATTGATAGATTTTTCTGACAAAACCCTAGAAGCAATATATTTGGACTTGCATACGGAACTTTCTGAAAGTTCCCAATAAAAACCCTTTGAACAAAAGCTCGCCTACGTTATGCGCCAGGGTTTATTGCCACTGATCGACTCTTGGTATGCTCATCATGTGGAGCGCCCTTGATATCGACGGAAAAGTTTCCGACAAAGAATTTTTCTGATGAAATGATGAATGCTGGGTAATGCTAAATAGAGCAGTCTGAAACATTCCATTACAAGTGTTATTGGCCTTGAGTTCATTGTTTTACACTTATATGACAAGCATGGACTATTTAGGAGTCTCTGTGGCTGATTTGTTGAATGTATGTTTGTGATCGACATAATGAACCTCAAATCAGAGGTAGCGGTTTCGGTCTGTATGTGACTTTCTATGTCAGTGGGTTTTATGCGTTGTATAAACATGTATATAAATTTAATAACTTCTTTACTTATTTGAAACCATTTCAGTGTTTCTCTGTTACTGAATTCTGAAACTCTTTATCTTCTTTTATTATTCTGATTAAACAAAATGATGTATTTTATTTCACCTTCATAAATCTCTTATCTTTAAATTGTAGATTTCCTGCCGCCCAGTGAACGCTGTAGCTCTTGGGCCAAGACGTCAAACAACAGAACAATCGCAGCCAGTCACTGAGAAAGTTCCCGCTAATGTTCTAGACGTTACGTTGTATACGCTGAGTCCAGCCACCCAGTACGGCTGTGGCGTAAGAGCCACCTCAAATACTGGAACAGGTCCGGAAAGAACAATACTGGTTTGGACGGAAGGAATAGGTACGTTCTTTTTATTTTTAAACATCTCGCAGACAGTCATTGATTGTCAGATAACTGTCTCATAAGGATGCTAAGAAACAACAATAGAAGATTACTACAAGCGCTTCAATAACAACCCTCTTACCTTAAAATACATTGCTGTTACAGTGTAATACAATGATCATACCACCCTAAAAATCCGTTGATTATTGGATTTTTAACATTTGCTTAAAAAAAGAGTGATTGTATATGAACAAGAAATATTTATTTGATCGCAGCAATAAAACCAGCCTTCATAGGTTTTGTTTACCCACTATATAACTTATAAAGTCCGCAACTATTTTCCATCCAGTAGAAGACACATTCGAATAACTGGCGGTACTCTTTTTTGTTTTTTTTTTGGTTGAGAATTCATATTTCGCATAGCTGTTCAGTTAGGCTGTTATGCTTCATGTGTGGTATCTGGGTGTTGTCGGATATTAGTTCTGCACTGCACAGCT
This sequence comes from Mopalia ciliata, assembly GCA_034783835.1. Taxonomy (NCBI): domain Eukaryota; kingdom Metazoa; phylum Mollusca; class Polyplacophora; order Chitonida; family Mopaliidae; genus Mopalia; species Mopalia ciliata. The sequence goes on from JAVFBW010120407.1 coordinate 14,636, forward strand.
GTAATAATGAGATACGAGAGTGCTTATAACAGCACAATCCCTAGCTGATTGCATGATATGGGGATCGGCTGGAAAATAACATAATATGAGGTCAGTTAGGTCTCTTCGGAAGTAGGAATCGATACTATGTGAATGAGGGTTGATTTAAGTTTGAGGGTAATTAACATTAGGGTTCTTCTGTAATTAGGCTATCTAAGACCATCTTAATTAGAAATCAATAAAACCTGGATAACACCGATTCAGCCAGTTGCACCAAAACTCATTATTAAGCGAGCTAACATCAAGTTACTTTGACCGCTCTTGTCGAGTGCCCAATAAATAACTGTGAAGATAATTTACAGATATTTGGACTTTATTTGTGATATTCAGCGATGATAGAAACCGAATCCGCTGATTTAATTTATTTTATCGGGTCCATTTCACCTCACAATTAGGTCAGTTTACTATGTCGAGCCCAAAATAGGGTAAAATATCACTAAGTAAAGTAATATCCTTAAATTCTGCAATATACCTTAAACTTATTATTATCAAAATCTGTAAGTAAACATATATTTTGGGGGCATACATTAGGAACAGTTCAACAAGTTAATTCTTTCGCAATAACGGAACATCGAAAAGTTTCTATACTGTTATCAAATCTTTATTTTGTCTTCCAAACATGTTCTTTGTTGTCAATCCCCCCATGTGGTATTTATATTTACTTCACATGTCCATTTTAGATCCGCAACCACCGGAATCGCCAAAGGTATTGGTAACCCGGGACAACACAGTGACGGTTGATCTTCAGTCCCCGGATGATCAGTTTGTTAGGTGAGAAATTGTCCAGGTCATTTGTAGGTGTATTTAAACAATGTAAAGGATCAGTCTAAAATGAATAACATTTTCGTTAACAGCAACCATTGCTACAGTATGTAGTCTCTTTCTTTCTTAATTGGGATAGGCAAACTGATTTAAACTCTCCTGACCATCACATTACAGATCATAAAGACCGGACAAACCCTTTGCGAAATGTACGAGATAACCTACATTCTATGACACTGGGTTCTTTCTGTATTTTTTTTTTTTTTTTTGAAAAGAAAGAAAATATTACTTGCCTCCACCGGAATTTGAACTCTATTTGACAAATATGCATACCTTATATTATTGACCATAGTTCTCATCAATGTGTTTTCAGCTTTTATCGCATTATTGTGGAACGTCTCGGTAGTGGCAAACAACGCCGAGCAGCCCCGGAACCTCTTGTTGAAGTGAACGAAGACTTCTTCACCGCGGTCAGCCAGGGATCAAAGATGTATGTTACTGCGCAGCTCCTGGGCCGTGACGTCAATGGTCCGTTCACTGTTGGAGATAATGGGACTTATGGAGGTTTCTACAACGCGCCTCTACAACACGAACGAGAATATACCATTTGGTTCGGAGCGTATTCCACTGTGGATGGGGTACGTCATAACGGGTTTAAATAACGATGACGTCACTAGTTGTTTAACTTGCTATTTGGTTATCGACAGCGAGGTTAACGAGTTTTTTAATGGTCTGTTTCAAAAGACAACTAACTCTTATATTCCCCGACAAAAATCGACTTTAAATCATTAAATTAAGTTTGACTCGTTCTTTACTGTATCCTACAGAGTAAACTTTCCAAAAATGTAGCATTCAGCATACGAATGTAATAAAAGTGAACATTTTGGGGAACAAAGTTACAATAATAATTAATAATGAAAATGTAAGAAGGCTTCAAATGTTTATGATCATTCCTGGTCTCTTCAACTTGGACTATGTTTTTTTGATTTCACTACACACCGCGATTTCGCGTCTCTTGCGACTCAGCGTTGCCAGTGTTTGGTCTTATGAATAAATCCCTGTCGATCTCTGCAGGCAGTCATCAGCAACTATAACTAGCTGTTATGGGCATAGCCTATTCCACTAAATTTTGGCTCCGAAATCTCTGGAAATGCTCAATAAGAAGATCTATCTGTTCTCAATATCTATTTTCCCATTAATTAATTGATTCTATAAGAATATGCGCCGAGAGACCGTGTTTCTTCCGTTCTAGTTATGTCTTATTTCTATCATTTTCCATTACAGGCTTTAACTCAGTCTTTCTCCAAAACGGACCGACCTGTTGTAGGTGAGTGGCACAGTCTAAACAAATAATTATACGTTCTTTATCTTCTACATGGCTGATTAATTGACATAATTGTTACAGTGGATAGCTTCAAACGTATTACCTTCAAACTCTCTTGTATCTTAGCCATTTCGTTTACAACTGTATGTTCTTGATATTATGATAATGGAATCTTAAAAAATTATATACACTTTAAATTTTTTTAATAAATATCCAATCTTCCTGTTGTGCAATTATGTTTGTTGTTTTTTACTAGTCCGAAGTGTTTTGGAACCAAACCGATCTGGCAGCCATATTGGAATCATTGTAGGCGTCCTGGCAGTGTTTATACTTCTTGTTCTTACCTTTGCCATTTTCTTGCTTATTTGGAAGTAAGTCTTACTAAAAAGTATAACAAATAACTTGTTTCCCACTTTCTAGATAATTTATTCCAAATATTGGTCACTTTGTCAAAAGGAGTTGTAATATTTAAAAAAAAAAAAACCCAAAACATCAGGTTATGTCAATGGCGCGTGATTTTTATTGAGTCCTAATAGCAAGATGTTGAGTAAATACGCCAACTGTGGTCTAATGTTGTGTGATTTTATTCTTTACAGGCGTAGATCGAGCAGCCCACCTTCGGAAAAACAAGAAGTTCGAACCTTCATATCCTTCTCTCCGCCTCCAATGTTAGACCCCGATATATCCCCACCCTTAACACCCATAGATAACAGAGGTGAGTTTGTCAGAGTGTTCAACATTTTATTAACATTTTTACATTGGAAACCAACCTGACCACTGGTTTTCCAAATACCCGTGTTTTAAGAGAAGCCCAAATCGAAGTCAAAAACATCAACGACATCCATGATAGTATAGAACGTCAATTATATGTGTTCCATAAACTTAATCACTCGGGCTGTGAATCAGTGTTGAGCTGCTGAACTTCTGGCCTGGCAGATTCAAGAATGCAGTTCCAGAGATGACCTGTTATGGCCTGGAGGTTCTAAAAAGTTTCTTCCCGGTTTTCCATGTATTAAGTGAGACTGATTAAGCCTGGGAAATCCGTTGGCATATAAGTGGGATGCCTTTGCAATCAAGGAAGCAAACATAACATATTTAATCTATATGTTACCTACAGGCCACCACATGAAGTCCAGGTCGGACAGAGTGTTAAAATTTGATAGGTGTTATACACCTATCAAACAACTAAAACAAGCCGGGAATCTGTGTTTTTAATTAGAAGCCTTGCAATTTTGTATTTAACCCACCGTATGTTTCCATATAACGGACCATATATTTTAAATACATTTTTGTGTAAAACATCACAATTAATTATCTTGTGTTGGCAGAAAATATAGAAATCGAGCCTCTGATAACACCATCTACTGCCGATGAGTGTGATTTTGAGCCTCTATATGGAAACGTATCGCCAACAATCTTACCGGTTCGAGTTGAAGATTTATGGGATTATGTCCGACAGCAGAAAGAAAATGATATGGAGGGACTGAAACAAGAATACAAGGTATCTGACACTGTGTGAATTCAATATGTAAACTGATTATTACTTATTATTACTTATTTTTTATTAGGTGGGCATTTTGTAAGAAACAGTGGACGATCTTAAAAGCAGAGGGGAAAATCTGGCTTCAATGTAAATTACAATTCCCATGGTGTCCAAAACAACAATTTCATCCCACTTGGCAATTTGCCATGTTTTTTTCTGACAGATTCCATGATTTATAGCATCTGAATAAATAGCTTATTGATGTTTTGGGACCAAACTTGAGGTCTAATTTTGATAGATATCGCAGTTTCCAAGCATTCATATAAGCAAGTGTATAGATTTATTTTTCATAAAGAAAAAAGACAGTAACATGTCATAAGATAACATTTACCAATATATATTTCTTCAATATACATGAAAATGGGGATTCCTTTGAAAATTTCGATTGCCTACAAAACATTGATGGATAGGGGTATATTATAATGGAATGTAGCAAATGTTTGTTAGGTTTGACTGTCGAATAACATGGATCTATTTCTTTAAATAAACTTTTTTCCATGATATTGCTAACTGCTAAAATGCCATTTTGCCCTAAACAAATGGGATTTGCAATGCTTGCGAACAAGTTCAATTTGTTTTACAAAATTAAGTACATTTTTTTTTAATTTAAGCAACCTGTCAATACACTCATTGCAAATGTACACCTAATGGTTCAATTTCTATCCCAAATGGAATTCTTACGTAATATTTTGTTGTCACGATAATTGCATCTTGTTTTTCAGATGTTGCCAGCCGGTCTGACAGCAAAATGTGAAATCGCCAAACGTTCCGTCAATAAATGTAAAAACAGATATGGAAATATTGTAGCTTGTGAGTATCTGTTTGTTATCATTATTTGGCACAAATGTAGGCAGGAATATAATTGACACTGTGGGTAATACACAGCCATGTGAGTTATTATGATTGTAATGCCTGTGAGTCCGGGCTTTATAAAGGGGCACACAATACAAAAGACTTACTTATAGCAGTGTCATAGACAGTTTAATGGAGGATTGATTGATTGATTGATTGATTGGTCGATATATTGATTGATTGATATATTGATTGGTTCTCATAGACAGTTTAATATATGATTGATATATTGATTGATTGATTGATTGTTTGATTAATTGGTTGATTTATTGGTTGATCGATTGATTGATTGATTGATTGATTGATTGATTGATTGATTGATTGTCATGGACAAATTAATGTATGATTAATTTGTTGATAGATTGATTGGCTGATTGATTGATTGATTGCTTATGATTGATTGATTGATTGATTGATTGATTGATTGATTGATTGATTGTCATAGACAAATTAATGTATGATTAATTTGTTGATAGATTGATTGGCTGATTGATTGATTGATTGCTATAGCTGTGTCATAGACCGTTTAATTTAAGATTGATTGATTGACTGATTGACAGATTGATTGATTGGCTGATGATTGATTGCATGCTAAAGCTGTGTAATAGACAGTTTAACATATGATTGATTGATTGATTGACTTATTGATTGGCGGATTGATTGATTGCTATAGCTGTGTCAGACATTTTAATATATGATTGATTGATTGACTGACTGATTGATTGATTGATTGGCTGATGATTGATTGATTGCTTTATCTGTGTAAGAGACAGTTTACTATATGATCGATTGATTGATTGATTGACTGACTGATTGATTGATTGGCGGATTGATTGATTAATTGCTATAGCTGTCATAGACAGTTAAATATAGGATGGATTGTATGACTGATTGATAGATTGATTGATTGGCTGATGATTGATCGATTGTTATAGCTGTGTCATAGACTGATTGATTGATGGTCGTTCTTTCATTCATTTATCCATCCATTCATTCATACATTGATGATAAACGCGGTACTGCAGGGTATTTAAACATGACCTAAATACTTCAATGCCAAAATAAACTGTGAAGTCTTGTAATCCAATTTCTGCCCCTAAAAATGAACGAATGTATTTCTATCCTTAATAGTCTGTTTGTTTGATTAGCGTTTTGCGTCTCACTGATTCTAATCATATGCGCGGTGTCAGTCCAATGGGTGAAGTAGACTCTCTCGACGCCATTGGTAACACACAGATACAAGACGGGGCAATCACATGTTCCAGTACAAACACATCACAAATAGATTGGCTTATCTCTGAGAACACCAGGGCATCAGGAGGCTTCCTCCCTGTTTTCACACACTGTCTGTTATTAAAAGCCAGATGGCTCTCTTTATGTAGGCAATACTTATGTAAGTTTATATGAAACATTCCTACGCAATTTTATTTTGGCCAGCGTTATAAACTTATAAAGCTCTTACCTGTGCATATTTTTAATATTAAATTAGTCATATCGACATCGTTAAGAGTCGATATCACACCAAATCATTTAATAATTGAATTCATTTAGGCGAGGTATTGAGTTGAGAGACAACCATGAGTGTCTAATGATAAGCGGGTTTGATTATCAACGCTGAAATTCACCCCTAGGTCTTAGCAGTGAACGTGCAGTGCAGATTAAAACCACTCGAATCAGCCAGTTAATTAATCATTTGTTAATGTTGTTTTGTTTCCAGACGACCATACACGAGTTATTTTGAACACAATTGATGGGGATTTGTCAAGTGACTATATAAACGCCAACTATATCGATGTGAGTAAATCTATTACATTGCTCAAATATGTCCTAACCGTTTGTAAATACATATTTCTGATTTTAGGGACAACGTAAAACTCAAATGGAGGCTGACCTCTCATACTATAATTTACATAAGCAAAGTGTATTTTCAGCATTTCTGCGCAAGTGTATTGTGCTGCAAATATTTTTTAAGTTTCATTTGTTCTAGTTATAATGATGAACTGTTTGTTTTTTCCTCACAGGGTTACCGAAAGACAAAGGCGTATATTGCAGCACAAGGTAAGCCACGGCCATAGTTTTGGGTTTAGTGTGCAGTGTTTCTATAAAAGTATCTAAAATGTAGATTTGTAAAGAACTGACAACTGAAAATGGTCTATGTTTCATTTAAACAATCGGTGATCCCACAAATTCTATAATTATATTACAACAAATTTATTATGGTGAAGCTATGCAGAAAAGTTTCACAGCCACATTGTCCTGAAATATTGACAGTTTTTGGTTTATAGTGGAGTGTTTCAATAAAAAAAATCCAAAATGTAGATTTAAAAAAAACCTGTCAACTGCATGAGGAAATGGTCTATGTTTCTTTTGATCGATCGGTGATCCCACAATTCTATAATTAGGTTATTAATACAAATGGAATTTAGGAACCTATGCAGTACAGTTTCACAGTCACATTGTCCTGAAATCTTCACAAAAAGTCTTTTCTCGTTACAGGTCCGAACAAAGCCACTTTAAACGATATTTGGCGAATGGTTTGGGAGGAGAATTCAAAAACAATAATCATGTTAACAAACCCCACAGAAACTGGAAGGGTAAGTGAAATATCTATGTTTGGTACCTATTATATAAACTATATAAATCTGATCCCACACAGTGGGGTTTTGTCTTATCAAAACCAAAACAAATTGAATTGAACATGCGAAATGTAGATTTTGTGGCTTACTGTTTATGTTTGTGTGTTATTGTGTGTTTTAGAGAAAATGTGAACAATACTGGCCGGACGAAGGGTGTGAGGAGTATGGTGATATAACAATACAGTTTTCAGATGAGGATAAACTGCCTGACTTTACTGTGAGAACGTTCCTAGTTACAAAGGTCGGTATAACAAAATTCACCTCTTCACTACTTATTATTTTACAGAGTTTGTTCTCCACAGGAACTCCTACTAGAGTTGTCCCTCAAACAAAACTGGGAATAAATAAACATTGTAAGCAGTTTTTATTTCTATGCAATTCATTGATATCAATAACTTATATTCAATAATGGGTAGCGATTTTTCCTTTATTGATATCAATATTTCGTTTATCCATATCAATAAATACAATTAAATAATAACATAGCCCTCTATAGACTTGATGGTTTCTGTAACTTTGAGATATTAATGTTTTCCTTTCCGAGGGTGAACGTCAGCCAATATGGTATAATATCCTGCAGGTGTAAACATGTCATATCATTTACTATTTGTTAATCTAGTGATATTTTTTTACAGGGAGATGTATCAAAAATAATCAAACAGTTTCATTACACAACGTGGCCTGATCACGGAGTGCCGAAATTTGGCAACTCACTCATACTCTTTCGTCAGAAATTACGTTCCTATGACCCATTAGAGAGTGGGCCACCCATCATCCATTGCAGGTAGGACACGTGCACCCACACACTTATATCCAAATGTAACATTGGTTCAGAGGATCCCAGCCCCAATCAATATATATATTTGTGTTGTCAACGAAATTAAATTTTACGATTTTCATATATTTTCGTGCTAATCAATCTATTTATTACCATTATGTGTAGAATGGAATAGACCTACATGCATGTTACCCAACATCTATGTAATGGATTTTCTGCAAATGATTGGTAGGTATTCGTTTGATCAAACGTTTGTCAAAGAATACATTTTTTGGATTTCGAATAACTGGTATTTTAGCTAAAAGAATGGTATCTTCACTAACCAAGAGTTTAATTCTGAGTTTCTCTACACTGGAACACTTGGTGGACCAAGCCGCTCAAAACAGAACACACATCTTTTCCGTCAATCGCGTTAAAGTTTGATTACTTTAGAACTTGCGAATGTAAATGACCCATCGACTATAGTAAGTTAGAACCAGCCACGACCTCTGATTGGTGCTTACAAGACATAAGCTGCCAATGAATGTAGAGGCTGTACCGTCTGGTTCCAGGTGCACGGCCCACCATTGGCTGCACTGGAGAAGTTGACAGAATAGCTTTTTGTGACCCAGATTAAATTGGAATTTGCTAGGCTAATAAGAGACTGTCACAGTATAGATCGTTCACTATTTGTTTTTATAGATGTAGCATGAATCATGATTCATTCCCTGTTGTAGTGCTGGTGTTGGTCGGACGGGAACATATATCGCAATAGATACTCAACTGGAGAAAGCTAAAACGGAAGACATTGTGGATGTCCATAACTTTGCCCAGCTGATGAGGACACAAAGGGTTAACATGGTCCAAACACTGGTGAGAAAGGGTTCACATCTAAGTAATGTTTACACAAAAAGTAACTAATAAAACGCTGCTTCGAATGCAGGAAAGATGGGCTTTATTTAAAACCAATGGAGGGAAATTTGCCAAAAAGAAAAATGGGCAGAAGTTCGGCTTTACTTGGACTCCCAGATTGTCACCCTCTGAGGTGGATATTTTTTTAATAAAGTTTTTAAAAGAAACTGCTGTGAAGAGATATATTTAGATATGTTATATACAATAACCCTATTCAATTTAACATATCCAGTTGCCATTACAATATGAAAATCATTGATTAAAATTATATTTAATACATACTGCAAAATAATGACAATGGCAGCAGATATTGTTCTTTGATCTACGAACAATAACCTGAAAGACTTCGGATAATGATCTAGAACTTATGTTGTTTAACTAAACAACATGGAATTACAACGAGTATCAAACTCTCACATTCAAATCCCCAGCTCATCTAAATCTGCTGTTACATGTTTTAAAACACACGGTGTATTTTTTCATTTTGATAACAGGACAATATAACAGTGTATATGATAGCCTTTATTCTTGTATTTATTTTCCAGGAGCAATACATATTTGTATACGATGTATTGCTAGAAGCGCTGATCTGTGGAGAGACGACAATACCATTACAGCACTTCCAAAAGGTCTATGACGAATTGTATATACCAGACTCTGTGATCGGGAAACCAAGGATTGAGGAACAATTTGAAGTAATTAACAGTATTTACGAAACGCTACCATGAATTCAATATGCAAAATAAAGGGACAATGTATACAGCTTCATTCAATTGAGCCGATTTGCAATAATTCCTGGCACAACTTTCTTAAACATTAATTTCAATGGTATTTTAAAATCACTGAACTGTTTGAGGTACACAGACATTGTGCTTTGACCGAAATAATGCGATGGAATATTTTTCTGTTTATTTCGCTTGACATATGTTATCATTTAATGTATATTTTCAAACATTAATGATATTAGCACTGGGATGTCCATTATCTTTCAAATCTGGGAAACATCTTGAAATCGATAAAGTTTTTCAGTTGGTTTTAATCTCTTGTTGTAACCTGTGAGTGACCTATGGCCATCTCAAATGAAGCTAATACTTATAGCATATAGACCTGGTCACCAGCTTTAGGCTAGTAGATTTAATCAGGTCCAACTTTTGTGTTAAAATTAAATGTTTTGTCAATTTATATTCTGGTTAGCTAAACGAATAAAGAAAATATTTTAAAATGCTTAAGCATGAAGAGTATGGTTAAATCATTGAGAATTGAGATAAAAATTGAAATGAAATGAAGTTAACCAGTTAATATCTGTTGTTTTGTTACTAGATTTTACGCCTTATATCAGCCACCTTAGAGAAGGATGAGAGTACAGTAGCTCTTCACCATGACAATATCTTCAAAAATAGATATAAAAATGTGATACCAGGTAAACGTCTTACCTGTTGTGGAATCAGTTTTGTTTATTAAATGGTGCCTTGTTTCGCAAAGAGGGCGCCCTTTAACTCATTTGTCCATACATTTATTTGTGATGTTATAATATAATTACCAAGAAGAGACTAGAGTTCATCTACAAATAATAACTGGGCATATATGATGATTTATCGTTCTGGTAATACATTATGTGATTTATGTAGTCCCATTATCGACTTTCCAAACCTAAGCCTAATTCCATAGTATAAATCGACTTTCCAAACCTAAGCCTAATTCCATAGTATAAAACGACAAATATTATGCAAGTTTTCTCTCTTTTTTCATGATTTTTATTTTTTTGTTTTCAGCCAATAGATGTAGACCATATTTAATAACACCAGCTGAAGGATGCAATGATTATATCAATGCTGTCTTCGCGAATGTAAGTCTCAATATTCTTCAAATTAATGGTCACATATAGAATACATTTTGATAAGTCGAAAAATTGGACAACATAGAATAAATTTGGACAAATTAGACAGAAATATTGCTGTAGCTACTTATTGTGTCATTCAGATAATGATTCAATTAAATGATTACTTCTAAAACATGATCTAAAATGTATCCACTTATGCTGTTTTTCATCAGGGCTTTCATCAAAAGGACGCCTTCATCATCACCCAGATGCCGATGTCAGACACTGTGGTGGATTTCTGGAGATTGGTTTATGATCTGAACTCTTGTACAATAGTTATGATGAATGAAGTGGATACACAAGACCCTGTAAGATTTATGTCCGATTCAACTATTTGCATTCTAATATTAACACGTGTGTGAACCCTTCTAATTTATATACTATACCATGCAGGAGTCAGTCCAAAGTGTATTTCACAGATTAATACCTATGCTTATCTAACATATACTATATTTCTTTTGAAACAGAGCGCTACTCCCTATTGGACACTGGATGCTTGTGGGGAGACGTACGGACCATTTATCGTGGAGACGACAGCTGAGATCAAATCAGATCCCAGTATTACTGTTAGAGACTTTACCATCACAAATACTAACAACGTGAGTTAATCAATCAGCATTTTTACAACATCACATCCTAGTACTGAGAACAACTATCAATATTTATTAACGTCGGTGTCCCACAAATGTTTTAATGAAACAAGCAATTGGTTACAGAGAATGTGTGGTTCTGGTTTAGTACAGGAATGGCAGCCACAGACTTTAGCAAGGGTCATATGACTCATGTCACATCAAAGTCTAGCTTGTCATGACTGTCAATGTGTATATAACTCTGATTCTTTAAGAGGCACGAAGAAGTCGGAAGTGCATATACAATGGAAAGGCTTGGTGTGGATAACAACATCTTAGTTTATTGAATATTACCTTTCTCTGGAATAATTGATTGATTGGTGTTTTACGCCCGGGTCAGTTGTATTTCGCAGTGTATTCTAACAAAATTTGACACTAGTACAACCAAGATGTTAAGCATTTCAATAATGTTGGAACGTTAATTTTCCTCCAGTGCTTAGTAAAAACAGCATTGCCACTCTTCAAACAAACTGCCGTTAGCCAGAGGGCTTCTCCAGAATAAGATAGAACATTTTATCCAAGAAACTCCATTGTTACCCATGCCAAGTCTTTCCATCTTGTATAAGTTATTCTGGGAAGGATTTTTGAGAGCTTTAACGGCGGAAGTGGTGTCGGAAACTTAAGATCTTATTGGATCCTTCGGCTGCAAACAGGCAATCGTTGGGATTTAAAGTTAAACATTCATACGCTTGTATGCTGCTAGTGGAAAAAGTTTTTTCTAAATTTTGAGGCTACAGAGAGACTTAAGGCATACTATAATTGATGTTTTTATCTTTCGTCTGTGATTCCCCAAACAGCCTGGTGAGGTTCCAAGACTGGTCCGTCAGTTTCACTTCCATCGATGGTTAGAAGGTAAAGAAGTGCCCAGTTCTAAGCTGGCTCTCCTGGATTTACTGGGAATGGTGGAAGAATGGCAACAACTAAATGGCAATCGTCCAGTCACAGTCCACTGCATGTAAGTATATAGCCACATTTCTTTGTATTGTTTAAGTCCGATTCATATCAACCAAATGCTTATCTTCGTACTTATCATTCAAATATGTTAATGGGCCTTTCAATTTATCAACTGTGATTTTCTCTTAATAAAGTGCGCATTATTGGTTAGTTTTTTTGGTCAAATCTCTATTTTATTATCTGGAGAATAAATGCGGGCATTATTTTTGTACATTCCGGAATATTGGATTTGTCAGTTTTAATCAGCGATCAATTGGCGGATGTATAATATGAAACAAATTCACGTCATTAACCATACTTTCCATTGAAGGAATGGTGCTACCCGGAGTGGTCTTTACTGTGCTGTAAGCTGTGTTCTCGAGAGAGTTAGGCTGGATAGAGAAGTGGATGTTTTCCAGGCTGTTAAACAACTGAGGATAAACAGGTCACAACTTGTCGAGAGTCTGGTAAGGAAATATATCTCTAACGCAAAACAAATGCTCATAAAAATAAAATTTATACCGTTCGACATCTGTAAAATCAAAAACATATCGGTGCCATATGTTTACCATAGTTATTTAGGGTGACCAGCCTATACAGTGTAACAACACTTCATCAAGGCAAATAAACAAATACGCCTCAGCCTAGAAACACGCCCTTATTGGTGCCAACGTATAATGGAATCCGCCAAGTAATAAAAAATTATTTTATGTATCAAAATATCATTATTTGTTTAAAATTATAAAAAGTATTTCCAGAAGTGATAGAAATAACCTTCAGGTCTAAAGAATTCTTGTTAATTCTCATCCCTTTCATTCTCTCTTTTAGGAACAATACAAATTTTGCTACGACATTGTTCAGGATTATCTCAACTTTTTGGAAAGGAGCTCATCGCTTGCGTAGATTTACATAGTGCCAGACAAAACTCATTTAAACTGCCAAACACATTCGGTGCTTCCAGAGATTGATAAAGGATCCGACACACATGATTTTATGAACCAATGAAAACGTGCCATCGATTTTTAGACAGACAACAGTTCTATCTGTCAAAGTGTGTAGTTTGTGTGATCTAGTTCTTTTATCAGAGATATTCTTTGTGCACAGAACTTAATACCGAGATTGTTTTGAGTGACATGCCTCGGACTGTGCTCATCATAGATGACCAAGGTATAATTACCTCAGGACACCAGACTACAATATAACCTGATAGAATTATGGAACATATAAAACGGATTGAATTGAGATCCAAAAGAAAGAAACAACTCGACCGACGGAGGTGTCATATATGTTGCGTGGATGCATCATACTTATTGTGCGTACAAAAGAGAGCCATTTTGATCAAGGGTTACACACAAATCGAACTGATGTGGGTCTGGAGTGGTTGCTTTATGACAAGTGAAACTGGGAAGGTCCGTTTTATCACGGTCAGGTCTTATGTAGATTAACAGAGATTAACAAGTTCGAAAGGGATTATCGGTCAAGGTTCATTGTCATAGCTATAAAGCAGTCCATGTATGTCTGTACCAAAGCATGTCTAATCAGCATGATAGCTTTACTTCTAAAACCAAAGCATTAACATAATTACACAGATGTCAAAGAGACACTATTATGGCAAAATCAACAACGTCACATGATGATTCGCAGGCTTTTGATTTTTGAACGGCGTTAAGAAAGGCAGTTAGTACATAAGAACTATATGAATGACTTTTTCATAAAAATTAACAGTCATGTCCACACCATGGGAGCAACATTTGCAGAAGCATATGATCTAATCACTTGGACATGCAACATAAATATTGATCACATTTACAGCTTTATTTTAATATGCAGTACTTTTGATTAAACTGTCTAAAAAAGTCCTATTAATTTGAAGGTGCTTTAAATAGGACACTATGATATCCAATGAAAGCAAAGATGATCAAAAACAGACATTCTCCAGTTGGTCACAGCTTCATTGTTATATTTACAATAAAAAATATCAATCTGAATGTCTACACAGACCAGTGCCATATTTGTCATATATAAATGCAATTTTTTTTATCTACAATCGCATTAGTTAACTATATGGCCAGTGTGGGAAATAGAGATATGCAAATATGTCAATATTAGCTTCATAGGTACAACTTACATTCAACTTAACTTACACACATTTTTTACAACCGTTGAGTGAATATCAACGGCAGGATTGTCCTGGACAAAGTGCAATTTAATCAACTAGTCATTTTACTTAATATAAACGTTATTTGAACTGTGTTGTTACATTTTCACTCGATCATAAGTGAAACTTAACAGCGCAGATGTCTTCGTAGATTTGCATTGGAGGGAAGAAAACTATATGATGATATACATGGACTTGTAACAATCAAAATTGAAAAGGGTATAGATTGGAGACTTAATGTGCAATGGGCTGATCACACTTATGACATAATTTAACATACATGGTGTCTGTTAACTGTATATATCACATATTATTTCTCTCATAGTTAAAGAACATTATCATGTTCGTTCTACAAAATGTATCATGTAAATATTATGGCGTTTTCCCCGTCCTGCACTTATGTTCGCGATATACAAATATATTCTAAACCACTTTGTGATGTTAAGACCTGTTTTTGTTAACATTAGATTCTATAGTCATTGTATTGTAATTATGATCAGTTTTTAATAGGAATTAGGATCGTTGGTGAATAAATTAGTTGTTTTATCATTGTTAATTAAGTAATGAAATTATTTTTCTCTTTTGTATTTGGCTCATTTATGCCATATTTCAATTTCAGATGTTTTGCAAGA
Organism: Mopalia ciliata; assembly: GCA_034783835.1. Lineage (NCBI taxonomy): Eukaryota > Metazoa > Mollusca > Polyplacophora > Chitonida > Mopaliidae > Mopalia > Mopalia ciliata. The sequence continues at coordinate 29,692 of JAVFBW010120407.1, forward strand.
TAAGAAATGTCACGGATTTACTACTGTACATAAGTGGTATTTACTGCTTGCTTCACAGGGTGGAACTTCACCCTTTAGAAGACAGCTTTACTTAGCCTGTTATTTAAAGCTTTGCAAAAATGCTTTTATATGTATATATATATATTATAATCCATTTATGTTCTAAAGACTGACGTGCTAACCCATCGTAAATATATCAACAATGCAATATTATATAATTGATAAACTATATATATGCGACCTATGGCTTTTGAGTGTATACTTCATGTGTAGTTTTTCGTTACATGTTTCTGCATAATTTTTATTATAATGATATAACGCAATCTGACCAACGCCCAAAACTATTCAAACTGTATATAATTCAACCCATATCCATTCATTTTAAAATGATATTAAGCTGCTAGAAAATATTTTAAAATGGTTTCAAGAATTTGGCACTCTCTTTGTGCAACTAAATTGTTAATAAGAAGATGAATCAAACTGCTACACTAAATATGATATTGTTTCTGTTTGTGAATTGTTATCGACAAAGTCCTAATTTGTTTTGCGTTATTAACAATTTTCGCTATATACATGAAATAATTAATACTTTTGTAACTATGCAAACCAAATATAAGTGGTATTATTTTCAGACATTTTCGTTTGACGTCATGACAAGCTATAGTCAGTAAGTCGGGATATTGATTCAGAATAAATGTCCTATATATTAATTCTATGACAACTATAAACATACAACCAAAGAAAAAATGCTGCTGCCAATGGGAAATAAAACGCCCTAAACGTTTCTTAAGAATGCAGCAAATGGGGAAATGTAGCTACTCATCTGCTGTTTCATTGGCTGCTTTGTATCTGGTATTGGCACACACAGGGTTACATATGGAAGGCAGAATACAGCTTGTATCCTCGCAGTATTGTCAGGATTGCAAGATGGCCATGTCCTCCTTCCATACATAAGCATAACTTATTTCATTCGTCATATAAGAAGTATGGTAATCTCTTTAAACTGTGTTCCCCACTTCCTCTGTGAGTAGTACTAATTGAGTAATTGTAAAACACTAGTCGTAATGATATTGTACATGGGCTACGTTAAACTAGATCTTAACAATATCCTGCAAAAATGTATTTATCAATCAGGAAACTCTTTAGGTACAATCTAGTCAGCCCGACGGTGTGTCGTTTTTGTCTGAGAATGTCACGGTTTTATTATGTAATGTTATGTTATATTTAGTCAAACTACCAAAATGAAGCTAACGGTTAACATGTTTTCTTCTTCCAAAAACTTGTAAAAATATAATCTCTGTTTATGGAGAAATTTATATATAACTTGTGGTTCTTTGTCTTTTGTTTACACATTCAAATAGTGCATTGATCATCAAACAAAATTCAATACCGTACGATGAGTGTTTCCAATTGACCGAAAATGTAGGTTTCCAACGGTTTGTCTAGGTAGCTTCCGACTCTCGACTGTAAATATAGTTTCTGACTGTTTGTTAGGGTAGTTACCCTTATAAAAAAATACCATGCTTTACCATGGATTTATCATGGATTTACCATGGTATACCATAGTTTACCATGGTAAAACTATAGTACTATAATGACCATGGTATATTTACCCTGCTTTATAAAGTTTACCATGGTAATTGTGTGGTACATGCATGGTATACCATGGTATCTGACAGTTTACATGGTAAAACCAAGGTACAATAATGAACATGTTATATTTACCATGCTTTATAACGTTGTGCCATGGTAATTGTATGGCACATGCATGGTATACCATATTATCAGAAAGTTTACATGGTACATGGTTACGTGGTATACCGACTGTTAGAATATGTAGTCTTCTGACTTGAACTGTCGAATGTGGGATTGGGATTAGTAAATATATAGTGATTCGTGGGACTAGGTTCAGCTCCCCCCTCACATATACAATTCCTTTGATGTCTAAAAACTACGGAGAGGAAGAAAAATAGCTTTATTTTCTAGCCATATCGAAAAGACCGACACATGCTGATTGATTCGTGTTCTGATACAACCACAGTCAGTAACACATATATGTATACACACACAATCCCACCTGTATACCAAGTCTGAATGTGAACAGCCTGTGTTCATTTCTGCATGGCGCATTTGTTAAGCCATAACACATGCATGCCAGCCATTGTGTCATCAATAATACTTCGAGATATAGTCATAAAAAAATCTTCACAACAACTGTGCATCGGTTTCTGAAGTGTTTCGAATTCCGTGGATACATAATATAGGTAAAAGAAAAACATTCTTGAACATAAGGTGCGAATAATCCTCCCTACAAATAAAACAAGGATGTAACGACAGCATTATTTTACTTACTAGGCTATATGTATATATATTTACTCATGTTCACTTTCTCTGTGTTCAATCCTTAATGGATGCAATAACTAGACAGTGTATTATGATATATTTCGTTGAAGAACTCTTCTTTCACTTGTTTTAATGTGTAGCCTACATAAAAGAAATGCTTGCTATGCATCGTTGTCGTTGGTTAAGTGCACACAACCGGCCTCATTTGACTCAATATGCACTACAGATTATAGAAAATGTACCTAACTGTACTGACAAAAAATTAGCGGTAAAGTGCACTTTCCGATAGGAATGAGAGAGGACAGGAACAGAGATGGAAGAGAGCTTACAATTGTGAGCTAATATTGTTGCATCGAAACCATTAGACAAGATTTGTACCGAGCCAGCAACCTACAGTCTTCTCCTGGCGCCAAGAACTCCACGGGTTCCCCATCAACTAACCAATAAACTGCTCAGGGTTTTTTAAACAGTAATTTGTTTCTTTTTCCGAAATCGTTTTCTTCCATAAGCTTCACGCAGTCTCAAAACTAATAGCACGATCAGGGCCGGTGCTGCCGACTATGTTCCTAAATATATTAGGCTTGTACTTCTACATACATTTACACGATTCCGAGGCATTCCGAGGACCGATACTAGCAATGACTTTGTACTATTAGGAGGAATCTTTGACACAAAATGATAGGTTTGTCAAACATTTCTATTTCTGCTGTAAATCTAATTGTGAATCAAGTTGTCTTGAAAACTATATTATTTGCTATGGTAATTTTTTTTCTTTTTTTACTAAAATTCAACATAATGGTATGGCGTTTATAGTTTCGTAATTGGTAATAAAATCAAATATTAATTTTACTTCTCTTTTTGACTAAACTATTTAGGTTTATGGCGTGTTGTTATCTTATGATATTTGCAAGATGGTAGTTCCAATTCTGAGTCGATGCTAAATGAACTAAAGAAGTAAATCCAGTCAGGTAACTTCATCTTAAGCAGACTTATTACCTTCAAATTCTGCTCTCTGTTTCCCCTTTGTCTGGAGTTTAAGATGACCTCCTAACTGATTGATGGAATTGTTATTACTCGCCTTGGATACGCCTAATCGATAACTGATGGTTGAACTCGGGTGACAAAGATAAAATAAGAACGTTCCATTCAGTTTGGATCAAGCATACATGACATTATCTTGTGGAACCGGTGAATATCATCTGCCATTTAACGATATTTATTTCACAGCTTGATATCCGAACTGCTGTAGGCCAAGGACAGCTATTGCATATACGACTGCAGATATAGTAAGAAAGGCATTCTAAAAGACTGCATAACTGGTATATAAAAAAATAAACCTATGTGGTTTGAAGGGCTACGAAAGGGGCCTTAGCCCCAATTTAAAAAAAAGTTAAAGGATATTACAGGCTAAATGAATAAAACTTCTATTAGTATTCCACTAGCTGTTGTTGAAACAGCAGTTGGCACGCGTTTGGTACTTTAAATACATTTTATCATTTTCACAGAACACAGATTCTATATATACTGGTAAATCTCAGCTCTCAGGGAACAAACATCGAAATGATTGGTTCAAAGGAAAACGGAATTTTTTTGTTGAATGAATTTGTTAAAAGTTCAGCAGGTATTTAATGACCATTGTTAACAACATAACGTAATATAGTTTTTGATTGTGGAAAATTTCCGTCAAAATGAATAAAAGGGATTATAATGATATTGTATGAAAAATGAGAGTACAAAATGTTTGGAACAGTGGGGTTTAACTTTAGTAACTGATGTTTAGATATATTTAAGCCGTCAGAGTTTCGTATTCCTGGACCAAGAGAATTCGAGTCTCGTAGTGTTTGTGGAAAGAATGATTTTTCTAAAAAACACTCCATGACATTGGAATGTTGTTATATGATCAGCATTCCTAAGCTAACGATTTGTTTAGAAATAAACACAAAGGAGTGTAGGTGTAAGGTGAGGTGGGGTGGGGTGGGGGGGTGGGGGGGGGGGGGGGGGCACAAGGATGATTTTACCTT
>JAVFBW010120408.1:0-24502 GCA_034783835.1 Mopalia ciliata
CTTTATGACAGCAAATACACGTTCTACTTAACGAAAGACCGATTTGAAAAGAGTTTAGATCTTGACAGGCTCCATATCCTAAAACAAACGCAATATTCACGTCTGATTGTACTTCTACCTGAGAATGTAATCTACACGCCACAAAATCCGATCAACAAGCATTTGGGGTCTACCACTCGATTCAAATCTCGCCTGATTTATTGTACTGTGTGAGAACTGTTAACGGTTCATCCGGATGAGAGGTTCGTCGTTTCTATAGGTAATCTCCAAACAAATTATATGCCACCTTATTCTTTTTTTAGTTTAATCTGATTGTAAATGTCACCAAGATATGAGAAGAGCCCGGGTCACAGGGAGTATTTTTCACCGGATTCGGCCTAAAGTTTGTTTGTTTGTTCGATTGGGGTTCAACGTCGTACTCAAAGGTCTTTGATGTATATGACTACGCGTCAGCCCAACGGGTGACGGAAACCACTTTCAGCGTCAATGGGAAAAAAGACAAGAAGGGACAAAAACATGACAAATACAGGACACAATACAGACACCACCAACAGATCTGCTCCCTGTTGCCCTTTAGCTCTGAGAGCAAAAGGGCAACAGGAAGCAGATCTGTCGGTGGTGTCTGTATTGTGTCCTGTATTTGTCATGATATGATACCACGATATGATGCTCCCTCCAACCACCTAAATAAACCATGATCAAATCCTGAATATTGTACAAAGGATTGTGTGGAGTCGAGAAAAAAGGTTGAAATGCAAAGTACATGCCTGGGTGCGAAATAATTTTTAAAAAGCTACATGGATCTCTCTTGTCCACATGACTAAATATTGACAACAATTTAGATTACAACATTGAACCCCTATCAAATGATATTATATAGGGAATGATAACGCAAACCGTTTCACAACTTGTTACTTACCATCTGTTTTGACGGCGTGACAGCCTAATATGTTAAGGAAACCTCCCTAGACAGCATATACGACAGGACAATACCCGTTACGTAGCACTGGAGGAAAATCAACCTTCCAACATTGGGCATAAAGAAAACCAGGATCAAATCCAGAATATTGTACCAAAGATTGTGTGGAGTCGAGAAAAGAAAGTTGTAAATGCAAAGTACATGGCTAGGTGCGAAATAATTTTTAAAAAGCTACATGTATATTTCTTGTCTACAAGACTAAATATTTACCACAATTTAAATTACAATATTGAACCCCTATCAAATAATAATGGAAAGGGAATGATTACACAAACCGTTTCACAACTTGTTGATATCTGTTTTGTTCGTGTGTTTGGTTGGCTGGGATTTAAAGAGGAAGGCTACTTAAGGTTATTTCACTCAAACGTATGGCATGTCAGCCCAATAGGTGAAGGAAATCTCCCTCAACACCATTGGCACAAAATAAGGATACGACAGGACAATACCCGTTACTTAGCACTGGAGGAAAATCAACCTTCCAACATTATGAAAACGCTTCGCATCTTCCATGGTTGTGCTAGCGTCTATTATTTGTAATGCACGGTCCTCATATAAGTAAAACACCCTCGAGTGCATCGCAAAAGCTCAATTAATCGATAGATCAATCAATCAGCACAATTACAATACATCACAAAACAGAATGATCAATCAATCGATATATCAATAAATGAAGACAATTCCAATGCATCACAAAACCGATCGGTCTCCCGTACCATGATAATACCTTAGTTAAGTGGGCGCCACACGTTCTAATTGCTCCTATTAATCTGCTGCTCGTCTGTAAAACGGGAGCTCGGTTGACTAATTTACTTGACAGATTATTTTATAGCACAGCTTGTTGGACTGTCAAGACCTGTATTTCACTCCTCTCTTTTCCGATCAAGCAGATGTGGGTTGACAATTTACCACATACTACAGGTGTATTAGGCCTACGTGACCCCAATTATTTATTCCATTAAGTGACGAGTTTCGGGATGTGTATTTGGTGTATGATTGATCGAACTTTTACACTGTCCTCAACACAGTGTTTGGTTTGTTGGTATGTTGATTAGGGTTTAATGTCGTACTTAGGGCATTTCGCTTATACTACTTTGCATTGTCCTCTTCGCATTCAGTACTACTTAAATACGCTGGAGGCCCGATAGGAAACCTCTTAAAAAACCAACCAGCATGTACCAAAACCCCGTCGTGTGATTGACTCGTAGCTGAGGTTGGCAAAAGGACTCGATCCTGTGAGCGATTATCAACGTTGGATTAGAAGGCCGACACCCTAATCAGAAAACCATGGCAGTGGTTCCACATGCTCAGCGATATTTAGGTTGTATGACTGCATTAAACTCTATCAATAAACAAACCATGCTTTCATACACCCAGAAAACTTTTAACGTTTCGTCTAGTGGATAGCTAGTGTTTGACCAGCGGCCAGAATATTTGACCTCCGGTAAGTTGATTCATATAGACCAATTAATGTCATCTGATACTGGGAAAGTAAGTACACAAAGATTTCACTAGCAGCACAATATTGTTACAATCTTTTCTGGTAGAAGGGCTCAGCACGATTGTAGAAACAAAGTTTTTATTCGTGTTCAAGGGTCTAAAGCCTGCCGCACACGAGAGGAACTAGCAGAGCTGCCAGCCTCGAGAGGCCGGGAGCTCAGCTGTTTCCCCCGTCTGCGCTGAAGTTTTAGTGAGATTTCTGCCTCGCGAGGCCCTGAGGAAAATATCTACCCTGTTCGATATTTTCTGCCTCGCGAGGCCCGCAACTCACCGTTTGCGGACGCCGTAAGCTACCGCCTGAGATAGAAAAAGTAACTGACCAATGCGAACGCGTTTGCTGAGTCACATGGCATCAACATTGTGTCTGGTTTGACATAATAATAAAAGATGTTACTTCACTAGAGGTCTGGAGGCAAGTTGGCTCAGGCGATAGCTCAGTCGTTTGCTGCGTAAAAAAGTAGTGAGAATGTAGCTGAGCTTCCAGCCTCTCGTGACCGGCAGCTCAGCCATTTCCTCTCGTGTGCGGCGGGCTTTGCCGTTTTGAGAGATTGGATAACTATGCACGACTTCAATATATATTGCTGACCGTGCTGGCCAGATAGCCCAGTCGAGTTCGAATCCTGCTAGAGACAAGCATAATGTTCTTTGTCTAAAAGAAAAATGTGTACTGAAGACGTTGAAGGAAATTCGTGGTAAGACGTTCCAAAGCGCTAAAGTGTCACGTATTCACACGTCAGAGGTCAATTTTGATGCGGGCGGTAAGGAATATTTGCTTGTTTGGTTGCAGCTAAACGCCGTAGGCTACATAAGGTTATTTTACTTACAAAACAAGGACACTAGGCCTGAGATGATTCATCGGATTTAATTATTTGACATCTCTGTGCAAGAAATTTATGCCTAGGTCACATTTGCCACGGCAGCAGTCGGGTCTAAAATATCTACGGCCAAGATCAATTATAGGGCCGTGGAAGCATTCCCAAGGTCACATACTGTTGTAGTCACATTATAAACATGTTAGGGTAGCTACACCGCTACTCGATGACGCCCGTGGAACAAATGGGTTACAGTTTTGACAATAGGCCCGGCCTACTTCTGTTTGGAAAGCAAACAATACCATATATGGTAAACAGTACACCATATATGGTCAGTTTGGTTAAACTGATTAAACAAATATACTAGTATCCATTCTTGAATCAAAGTTTTGGGTTGATTTTATGCTGACCCATATCAAACATTTAAAGAAGCTGAATATTTTCCGCAACTGGGGCTTAAAGCACTCTGTATTGGTACTTGTGAATATTGTGCATATTTAAAGAACATTTTTCAAAGCTATAGAATTAAAAGTGACGTGGCATAGTGACTCATAAGTCAGTTACCAAACCAACTCGAAAGCTGACATATTTGAACACTATCCATACATTCAGAACACCATTTTGCATCACTGTTGGTTACGGGCAGTCGGTTCAGACTCACTTTATTTTCGTCATCCTGCCCTTTAATAATAACATAACCCTCTTACGACAATCCTCTTACTTAAACATGCCATGCAATTAATATTTAACGTTTAGATTATTTATCATTATAATGATTGTATTGACTTCCGTTTCCACGCTACATATATTTACCGGAAATAAACATACCCGACATGCGCTCAGTGGATTACCTGTTTAAATCGCTTTATAGCTATACCATGCAGTTATCAGTAGTAGTTTATTTACCTTTCATTTAACAGACAAGCATTTATTTATTGGTCCTGCGGGACAACCATGTCTCATTTTACATAATCAACGTTAACGTGTGCAATAACTAAAAGGGAGGAAAACACGAAAATAAACTATGAATGAACAGATAAGCTGTACGCTGTAGTGTTCTGAGTATGAAAGGCTTTCACGGTCACGTTTGGTTGTTCGTTTGTTCGTTTGATTAGGGCTCAACGTTGTATTATAAGGTATTTCACTTATATGACGACGGAATGTCCACTTGACATTGTCCCTAGCTTTATTACGGTGGAGATCCCGAAGGAAACCTCGTAAAAACCAACCCCGCGATTGCCGGAGTCACATCGTGTGACTCTCTGATAAACCTGATGGTCGACAAACAGACTCGATCCCGTGAACGTGAAATATGAAAATCTCTTGGTACGCATTTTGACCCTTAAAAATTGGGAGATGAAGGGCTCTAAGTGTTAAGCCGTAACAGGAAGTCCACGAATGTACTGCGCACGTCGTTCGGTACGGCAAACTATTGTCGCCATTATTGCATGCCTTTTTTATATGTCTGATAAACATATAGTCAGCGTTGTGTAGATATATCATATTTCCAACTTTTTTAATTTAAAAACATAATCACCTCCTAAATTTAACTTTTGTGTTTTAAAACCACATGTCATTCGTTATATTGTTTTCAATTGTGGAGAATGTATGCTTAAGGCGGTAAATCGGTTTCCGACGAAGAAAATGTTTTAGATTGATACATATTCATACATCTATAGTACGACCAAGTGTAGTGATGATACCACAGTAACAAAAATCTTGCGAAATTTAGCCCATTAGTCTTTGGTTTGTGACTTATAATTGTCCGGTTGTTGCCAGTACTTTTAAGGGCGGGTTCATTATTCCACCTGGATGGCAGTCCATCATATGGGTGGATCTACATAAAGTGTGCTGCAAAAGCCTAAAATAAACGATCTCATTATAACGAGGATGTATTTTTTAGTCTCAAAGGACACATGGCCCGCAGCGGTGGCACAATGGTAGCGTTTGCGCTTACTAAACTGAACCTGCTTCGATGTACCGTTCCCGCAATCGCTGTTGTGATTTTTACGAGGTTTGCTCTCGGTTTTCTATCGTAATAAAGCTAGGTGCAATGTCAAGTGGAAAATCCATAGTCAAATCAGTGAAATACCATTGAGTAAGACGTTAAACGCTATGCGCTTGGTTCAAAGTACACCAACAGGCAGGGCCGCAAAGATATTTTGGAGGTTCCAGAGCAAAATACAAATAAATGCTTTCTTTGCATATCTGGTTATTTTGGCCATCCGATTAGAACAAAAGCGTGAGCAAAGGAATGTGTCTGGTTTCTTGTTTAGCCTTTGCGCGAAAAAAACCCAACAAAACACCTGATAACGAGGAAACAAAATAGCTTCGAATTTCAGAACTTGTTTTTCCTAATTTTATTCTAAAGAAGAAAAAATTCAAACCTAATGTAGTTTCATGTTACATAAACAACTCTTTTTTTTCGGCTTCCGAGGAAAAAGCGCTCATTGTCTGTTCGTTTCTTTTTTTAAAAATTGTTTTGGGTTAATTACCGTTTTGCCACGTAGCAAAATAACGCGAATAAGAAAATTGAAAAACAATTATCGTAAAAACAAATATCTCATTTAGAAAAATATCGGTTAAAAGCAAGAAAAGGATCAAATGGTGCATCCAACTCCTGTACATATTCCTGATGGCACAAAGACAATAACAATTATTTTCCCGATTTGGCCGAATTATTCTAACCGCAGAATGTTTGGCGTATGGAGAAACAATGGATCAGACATTACACCCATCTATAATTAAAGTCCAGCACCGAAACATGCATTTAATCCTAACCCTGTACCGAACACCAAACCTAACTCATACCCAAAACCCTGCACTGGATACTTAACCTTATCAAACCCTTGCATCGAACATCACACCCAACCCTAACCCCACCCTCACAAACTGAAATATAATACACCAATGTGTTTTCTTCCGATTCTAGCTCAAACCAAATCCGCGGAATTAACTTAAACATTGCCCCAAACCTGGTCCATGTTTTTATTCTTCTTTAAATCAATCTTCAGTGGTTAGTAAAGACAGCATTGATACTAATCAAACAATCTGACCGTTACCAGATGACCTCTTTATTTGAAGGTTTTCCAAAATGTTTGCATAGACATTGGAGCACGTTTAGTGGATTAACTGGTCTTGTCAGCTTTAAAACTGACAATACTATATATATATATCAAAGGTAATATATTTTCAGTTTTACTGGGATATGAATGGTAAATCCAGATTCGTCTAAGGTTCCTAGTACTGACTTTATCTACGCGGTTTCTACTAGATGCTGATCAATTTATTATTATAATGTATTCCTTTTAATCCAATCATATTGTTATGCATTTCACGACTTGATCAAATAACACAATGACAATCTACCAGGTTTGTGCATTCAAATGTCGATAATAACCCGATCGGTCTTAGTTGAATACTGGTTATACATCATCGGTCGCTAACCTATTGACCGAGTTTTCCGACAGTTTTCAGTGTTTATACCCTTACACGGTATATTCAGTCGTGGGCTCGAATGCAAAAAAACAGTTAAATAATTTAGTCAAAGTGTTTGAAGATCCTCCAAATTCAAACAAATTTTTAATTTAATATTTAATATTTTACCATAAGTATTATAATGAATTAAGTCACAATTACAAGTAATACTTAAAACTAAGTTAAGACGAGTGACAAAAAATATCAAATTTGGTACTTTGACTCGCCAGAAAACGGTTTATGGAACCGGCCCAGGATGTTGCGCTGTGCTAAAATCCACAGTAGCTGTCACAATGACGTCCTCTAATGTAATATGATCGCCTCAGACGTCACACAGTCGTCGTCGGTCGACCTTCCACAGGAAACTAATGCTATAAAATCTATGGTTTCGCAAACTACCAAATATATTATGTTACTCATATTGATAAATCATACCGTAAGCAAAAACAAATTATAAAGGAAGTGAACTCACAGCTAAACTTACTTCATCTAATCGGTTGGACTTAAATCTTGTTGCTTCGGGTGTGTTGCTCTGTTGAGCCGTTGGTAGAGAGTAAATACACAGCACATGGCAGGGCCGTTTGATGCGCTTTTATTTGTACTGATGCACCTCTTGCTTTGAAGTTTCTGGGATTTATAACTAAAGATTGATTGATTAATTGGGGTTTTCCGCTTTGCTTAAGGGTATTTCAGTTATATGACGGCGATGTATTCACAACAATAACCAACACTGGCCCAACCAAGATCTGAAGCATTGTCGTAATGCTGGAAATTTAATTTTCCTCCAGTGCTTAGTAAAGGCAGCATTGGTACTCTTGAAACAAACTGCTCTGAGCGATCAGCTACCATTACGCGTGCCGTTTGTAGCATATGTCTTGGCAACGAAGTCCTTCGTAGATGCATGCTCTATAATAATTCTACACTTCCTCAATATGGGTTATGTTAATTACACGGATAGCCTTCCCCGGGCCAAAATCAGTGTTTCTCTGTGTAAGTCACGTGTCGAAAGAAACCTAGTTTTAAATTTTGTATGTATGCTTGAATGGGGTTACACGTCGTACTTATGCGTATTTCAGTTACATTATGACGCATTGTCCGTCTCATACTGTCCCTTCCTAGCGTACGGTGAAAACTCGGGAGGAAACCTAGTCAAAAGCATCACGCTTTTGTCCAAACCCTAAAATTGCACGTGTGAGTCTCTGGTATGGCTATGCGATCCACCGGCGGATTCGAACCAATGCGCGGTAAGCAGCCTCAGTATAAGTAGCGTCAGTATAAAGCCGACATGCTGAATAATACCACGACCGCGTGCCTAGTTCTAAAATTTAACAGACACAAATAATATTCTAACTAGATTATTCGATTTCTGATTATAAATGAGTACATTTTGAAAGAACAATGGAAAAACGTTGATTAGATTCGCTTAGATACTACTAATGGAGCGTTAACTGAGAGCCTTTATTCACTATTTGTGAAAACATAATAATCAACAAATTACGAATTCGAAATGCATGTTATAATTACTAAGAGAAAATTAAATAACGATATGTTTTGTTAACAATATGTTTTGGGACATACGTTTACATGTCGTAGTTAATCCCAGGAAACTCTATTACACTGTTATGATTAATTTATTACATCACTCTGTTTTTCCTGGGTTTGTTATTACAATTTATCTACATTGTAACTTTTTCACGCTGGAGTAACTGTGCCATTAAACCTCCAAGCAAAACACAGTGTTGTGTCAATTGTCACACTAAAACAGTAGATAATGGAGACGTTAACAGGAGTTTTACTTGATTCGTGTAATATAGACCAACATCCCTTCTCGTTGACCACAATATAAATACCAAAAACTAGACAAATGTCGTTAAAAGGGTTTGTAAATGGTCGGTTTGCTCGTAGAAAAAACAACATGTACAACACATCGCCCTCAAAATACAGTTAGATTTATACTTGTAGGATTTCCGCCTTGTGGTGAGGAGTCTCGTAAAGCCCATATATAAGCACCGGTCAATAAATTGTATCGTAAATGCGATACGATTAGTCTATAACGTGTTACATTATAAACAGTTAGTGGTGTTAATGGAAATCAAGTCTATAAGATTTGATCTATCGCTAAACTTATTGTACGCTGTTTTGTACCTGATTTCCATAATGCAAACACACTATTTACAGAGGGAGAAAAGGGACATCATTGACCTTAAATTTAAAGACAACACAGAACATGACTGTGGCAAATAACTTTATTCAACTGGCAAATTGCTGTATGCCTTTTGACAAGAGGTTATGTATTTTTGCAGAGACTGACATATCCATTCATTGCGTTCAACACTTAACTAAAGAGAACAATAATGATAATTTTCAGTTACCAGTCATCTACAAATAAAATTGATTTATTTACTTTACAGTTCTTGAATGGTGTAATGTAAACCAAGATTCCCTTTCGTTGGCCACAATATAGAGACACAAAACTAGACAGAGGTCGTTGAAAGGATTCGGAAATTGTCAATTTGGTCGTAGAAAAAACATCACGTACATCACATCGCCATCTAAATACGGTTGGATTTTCACTTTTTGGTCTTGATTCCCATCACACACACGGTGCATAAGACGGGGGTAGAAGGAACTTAATCAACATAAACTTTACCGAGAACATAGAACCTAACGGTGGCAAATACATGTATTCAACTCGTATATTGCTGCATGCTATATCGGTAAAAGGATTTATTTACTTTACTGTCCAAATAACTGTTTTCGTTGAGGACATTGTATATTTTTTTATTTCAACCGCATTTCATTGCTAAATTTAGTAAACATATAAGAAATAAATTAGTGTGGTTTGTATTGTTTTATATTAAAAATATCGATATTTACTAATAGAATAGAGTCAGTATACGGATTATATTCATATTCTGTTTAATGGGTTCATTTAAATTTATGTTACACATGTGACGGTATGGTCGCCCACGGCGGGTCAGGTCAATCAGGTCTGCCATATTTCACGTAATTTCAGGTCAGGTCATGAGGTCTGCCATATTTCACGTAATTTCCTCTACTTCCGTGTAGCCCCTTACATTTTCCTAGGTCTAGCTTAACCGGAAAGTGACAAAGATACCAATTTACCTTCCAGTCCTTCAACTGATCCTTTCAGCAACACCAAATACGGCCTAGACTGATCGGTAGGCCAATTGGGGACCTAGCCACACAGCTTGACTGAGGTACCCGGAAGACAGGTGGAAGAAAACGAGATGTGTATGCTCCATTGATGAAGAAAACATCACACTCAATGTCAGTGACATCAACAAAAAACATTCAAAAAAAGACCGCAACAAAGACATGTCGAAGACATAAACTTATTGTTAACCTTTATACATTAGAGCACCATGACAACTAGATGTTTGTTTGTTTGTTTGTTTGATTGGGGTTTAACGTCGTACTCAAGAGTATTTCACTTATGTGACGACGGATTCTCCACTTCACACTTTCCTCCGCTTATTGCTGTGGAAAATCGGGAGGAAACCTCTTTAAAAAACCTCATTAACCCCGCCCCCACCCCCGATTACCGGAGCCACATTTTGTGCCATTGCAAGATGAAGATTCACGCAATCGCCCGCTTTATTTTTAATAGCATGTTGTATAAAAGTGGAAACATTACCAAGAGAATGTTTGTTCCATTGATTAATTTTTAACGCCGTACTTGTGTCCCGTATATGAGGGCCGTGTACTTCCACACATTTAACAACAATACAACTCTAATGTTAAGTATTGCTCACAAATGCTCTGTTGAAAAATGAAGGTCCCTCTAAGCATATCTGGCAGTGTAAATATACTTCAATTATACTGACTTAACCAAAAGGCAACAGTAACGATTTAAACCGCACACTATTTAAACCCAAGGCATAGACAAGCTATATAAATAGGAAAGGCAAGGTAGGGTGTATTTTCAAATCCCTCAGAGTTAATTTCCTCTAACAAATTAAGGTTACACGATACAAAGAGATTAATAAGACAACGACATTCGGCTGCTAACTTGTGATTGGGTGGGAAAGGAAAGCACGTTCAAAGGAAGGACATGAGAAATGAACCCTCTCGTTGACAGATTAGAGAGAGGGAATATAATAACACAATATTTGGTTAATTCCTCGGATTCAGCTGAAATTCGTATTTATCACTCCCCATATCCAAACTGCGTCAGCCGCGGGGTGAGACAGACTGGTATAATGTCCAATCGTATTTGGCTCAGGTTTCTTTCAAATCAAATATGTTGGCTATAAGGTTTTGTGTTTGTTTGATTACGGTTATTCCACAATCTGGACAAGGTGCAAGAAAAAGCAATGTAGATTCAAATTTGCACAAGAAAACAAAGTACACAGGTTTAAAGTGCGAGACCGATATTTCTTAAGCTCTGTTCATTCATCCCTGAGATCAGAGAACCCATAACCCTCCGAGCTATACCTTTAATGAAAATAGTCATATGTATAAATGACCACAGAAAAACACTGATTTAAAAATAAATAAATTGAAAAGCACACAATTAGCAGAAACATTCAGTGTCAAATGGTCTTAATCAATCTAACACGAGAGTGAATCGGTTAACTCACGTAGGTAGTGAATCCGATTCAGAAATAAAAGTAGTTTTCTCCTAACGAAACTAAATTTTATAAGGATGACACAAAAATCTTCATGTAGTTGTTAGTTTGCTGACATCTACGCAAAACATAAATAACCTAATAAACTAAGTAACCGAGTTTAATTCATTGTCTTGAGCGAGGCATCAGGGGCGTTGCTAATAGTCTCATGACGTCAGAAATAGCTCACCTCACTTTGTCAGTATAATGCAATGAGAACATGGTGTATTAATTTATTCTGAATAAGCAGATCGATTGATTCATTTGTGTTTTATGTCGTGCTTAAGGGTATTTCACTTATATGACGATGGTGTATTGGAACAATAATTGACACTTATCACAACCTAGATGTGAAGCGTTTACATAGCGTTGGAAGTAAAGACAACATTCCAACTATTTAAACAAACTGTACTAAGCCAAAGGGCTTGAATAAGTAAGGGTACGTATCTAGTTGTCACAGATCAACTACATTATCATAGAAAAAAAATGTACTTTAATTTTGCCAAAATTTTGGGCCAATTTATATTTGAATAGAATCGTGTTGCTTTTCGGTGAGCTAAAATAAATTTTAAAAAGACGGACCAAGAAAATCGGCAAAAATGATTGGGATTCCTTGTGATATGAAGGAAAACAATCCCCCAATCAAATCACTGTATTCTGATTAAAAAAGGGCAATTTTAAACAGTATCAGTCGATACTATTAAATATCGATAGTTCATGTATCTACTGATCCTGTCTCAATGTTAGTCTGGGGGTTTAAATATCATTTTTTTGTTGTTTACTTTCATCTTTTGTCGGTTAATGGATCTGCATTTCTTGAACTGTATAAGTATTATCAGAAGTCTTTTACCTAGAAGTAAGCAACTACCATATAGATAAGCTAACCGGTACTGGGGACCGAGTCCCCTGTTAAAACGTACCATGTAACGTAGCGCACAAGGCAGTTCAGAAGAAAGCAACATTAAAAATGTTACATTGTGGGAAACTTCTAGCATTCATCGATCACAATGTTTTTAATTAAACGAAATGCATTATACCTTCATGCATTATTGGCGTGTTAAATTGACCAGAAACGGCAACTAAATTGACAAATATTAAGCCGAAAACAATTGCTCTCGGCATTGGCTGACCAGGGATGAAATTAACAAGAGTCATGAAAATTTTATGCATGCAATATTTCTAAAAAAAATATGTATATTGACTCAACGAAAGCGATGCTTCAAAATGAACAATATGACAGGGAAATAACGTCTGTTGAAATAGCTCTCGGGAATTCCACCCCATAACCGGCGTTCGTTAACCGAGTACCTTTTGGATTGATTTTACCGAGGCGAATTTCGGAAGAAACAGTCTTTCTTAAACTATCTGCGCGAGTACAACTGAACGGAACGACCCTGTCAGTTAATAAATAGACCTCGAGTTACACCAGCTATAGACTCATCGTGTTGATTCTGACACGGATACTTCTAGCAAGGAAAGAAATCAATTTATATCCGGAGAAATCACTTAATCCGAGGAAGCTAGTTCCCGCATTTGTAAATTATCTGGGTGGTAGTTTTAGATGAAACCACTTTGTAATTTTAGTTAACTGTGTGGTGGCGCAAAAATTTGCCTCAACTTACCATCGGTTGCACACATTGAATTAATTTGATCTGGTGCTTGGAATGAAAGCTTGTAAATGAATATTGTTAACAGGAATCAATCTGACTGGATCATTAGTAGCTATGTTTTAGATGAAACACTGTCAACCATTCCAGGACCGAAGAAGAGGACTTGATTCAGAATAAAAAATAATAAAAAAAACGTAACATCCACAGTTATTAAAATATTATCACTGAGAGATTAACAGGAGGTATCTAAATATTACAAAGGAGTTTTTATTTATATTTCCATTGCAGCCAGTAACCCACAATTTATTGAAACTGAAAGTGCAGCCATCCCTGTTAATTCATGATGATGTGATAGTGGGTTTAAATTCTTCAGTTAGTGTTTTTTCCGTTTTATGTTTTCTTGCCAACACCGCCTGTTTTCCACTTCCTAATGTTGAACTTGTAGGCACGCTTTCTCCGTTGTCTACATCCCAGTCTAAAATTCTAATAATAATGAATAAGCCAGTTCGAAGATACCTTTGGCCTAATAACAGAAGGCGAGAGATCCCAAGATTGACACCTGATGCAAATTTCTTAAACACAACATCAACGTCAATCGCAAAAGTCTTTCTTGGTGTGCATGAGTGCCAATTCGCTGAGTCTCTCTTCAATCATTGTTGAACGCATGTACTTTTTGACTCTGCACATTGCTCTGAAAGAGCTTTCAGCAGTATTCGTATGGTACATCTACTAGCAAGATCTCCTGAGATACAAAGCTATAAATCGATTGACGACAAGAAGGCATTTGACAACTAAACCAGCGAAGACGGTTCATGCAATTGGGTTTTGCCTTGTGTTGTGTCTCTCCACCCAAGTAAAATAATTGCCTAAATAAAGTGTTTGGCCAATTTTATATTTTTACCTAAATCAGCTCTACATCAGGAGAGACAAATGTTCTCAAAGTGCTTACTGACAAAGCTGACTTTTAATGTGTGGAAAATAAATAGAACAATTGTCTAAGTCAAGCATGGAATATAAGCATATTGACAACTTTTTCCATTTTATCTTAAAACTTTTGAACATTTTTATAAGAATGACGATATATGGTCTGTGTATTTTTATTTAGCACATTATATCAATAAATCCCTTTAAATATCGATATTTCAAAGATGAGCCACTATGGACTACTATGGACTACATGCCAATCTGGATTTCCACGTTTAAATATTATTTTCATACACTCTTGCATTCATTTTATTTCTTCGCATTTCCCATTGACCAATGTGCGTCTCAGTAGCTGTAAAAATAACCGCATATTGCTCAAAGATAACTACTAAATATAACTGCATATTACTCAATGCTATATAGGTGCTCCAAAATGAAAGAAAGCCAAAAAACAATAAGACAGGGAAACAAAGTCCTTAAGAGATGCTAGTTGACCGAGTAGCTTTTTGATTGATTTTTCCTTTATGAATTACTGAATCATCAGAAGCCAAACAGTAAAAGATGGCGTGTTTCTGAAACTATCTGTAAAAGTACAATTGAACGGAACAATCCGGCCAATTAATAAATAGACCTCGAGTTACACCAGCTATAGACTGCTCGTGTTGATTCTGACACAGATATCTCCACCAAAGAAAGAAATCAATTTATATCTGGAGAATTCTCCACAAAGCTGGAGCCCCGAGTCGTAAATAATCTGGGTGATAGTTTTAGAAGAAACCACTCTGTAATTTGAGCTAACTATGTAGTGGCGCGAATATATACTTAGAGTTATTACCGGTTTCACAAATTGAATTAATTTGATCTGACACTTGTTATAAAAGCTTTTAAATTCATATCATTGTGTGGAATTGATCTATCTGGCAAATTAGTAGCTACTTTTCAGTTCAAATACTGCGGACAATGGCAGTGGACAAGGTTATGGTGAATTCAATCCGGAACGAAACAAACCCCTAGCAGCCTCAAAATGTCTCAAAATAGAAATAGAAACAGAGTGATATCTATGTTTTTAACCTTCAATTATAAGTATTTATTAAGAGTATCGCAAAGAGATTAAAACGATAGGCAGCTGGAGATTAAATTGTTTACAGATGAAAGGAGCCTTGATTATAATTCTGTTGCAGCTAACCCAAAGATCTGTACAATTTGTTTAAACTGTAAAAAAAAATAAAATTACTATTGCATAATTTAATCCTATGAACATTTAATTTGTTTTGGAGTTTTCTCTAGAAAACAGTTTATTCGTTTATATCAGAAAAGTTCAGACAAAGTAGCCGAAGGTATGTTAAATTATATCTATACATCTGTTTCTGTGTTTAACTGGGGTTTTACCTCGTTCTCAAGGGTATTCGACTGTTCCCTTCTAACTTACGGTAGACACCAGGGAGAGAGCCCTCGTAAAAAGTACCCCGTAATTCCCTCGGCCACTTCTTGTGGCCTTGGGTTAGTGGTTAGCGAGTGTGCTTTCTGAAGCTTACTTCGATTTTCCGATCATGAGATCGAGTCCGACTGTCGACTCTCAGGTATATGAGTGAGTCACAAGAAGTGGCTGCGGAAATTGCAGAGTCGACTTTCAAGAGTTATCTTCTTGGTTTTCCATCGTAATAGGGCAAGGAACAGTATAAATAGGCTAATACCCTTGAGGACAAATTGCCGTCCTATTAGAATTTATTTTTCTTCATCATTATCTCCATTTTATCCCATTTATGGTGCCGGCCAGATGAGTTTTCTCTTACTCCAGACAGTATATTACTTAAGTAATTACTTTGTAACTTAATCCTCTTATTATACATGTAGCAAGTTACATATTTTATCTGTGGTTATGGAACACACTGTTCAACAGAACATTATACCTTGTTTATTTAACTACTTTATCATACTGTTATATAGCTTCACCTCTCCTATTTTTCTTTAGTCAATTTCACACCTGATGAAGATACAGGCATATGTATCGAAACGTTGTGTTCTATCACAAAACATGAAGTGGTTATCCAGAAATTGTATAATTATGTTACTCCACTCCTAAATGTCGTTTAAAACTTATACAAGTAGCTAAGTTTAAATATTGACTCCAGCGCATACAGAACTTCAAATATACACTAACTAATTCAAGTAGTTCAAAAGTTACCTATTGACAACTGGCAGGATGACTTTTCCAATACCATCAGGGAAGTGGCAACAGCGTAGCATGACGTAAAAGAAACTGTCAAATAACTGTTTTACTTCCTTGTTAGCCTGAGTCATATCATGAGTCTGTGATGGGGCAACGTTGTTCTGATTTGCTTTAGGTGACCTCTGACCCCCAGTGGGTGAATCAGAGAAGGCAGTGATTGGCTGAACTCTTCTGTCATGAAGGCGATCCACAGCAGAGGTTAGAATCAATA
Organism: Mopalia ciliata; assembly: GCA_034783835.1. Lineage (NCBI taxonomy): Eukaryota > Metazoa > Mollusca > Polyplacophora > Chitonida > Mopaliidae > Mopalia > Mopalia ciliata. The sequence goes on from JAVFBW010120408.1 coordinate 16,372, forward strand.
TAGACAAAGTGAAGTCCTTCATCACTACTGCCTACAAGGAGAAGGACCAATATGGATTGATTAGTGATTTATGCCATGCTTAGGCTGAAGATGATGTACTCCTAAAGAAAATAGACACACTCAGGCCTTCTGAATTGAGGTGTGCTCTCCAATGCTTTAACACAGATCACTCACCTCAAATCAGAAGGCCTGCACACTAGGCACACTAAAATGCTGGAAAAACAAAATCTCTCTTGAGCTGATTATGACAAGCCCAAATTAGTCACCTTAAATCCATTTCGTTTGTTTTCAAACATTTTAATTTGAATTATAGCAACATTATCATGTTTTAAGGATCATACATTTTATCTTCATTATAGCAGCTTGCCACAAGCAAAATATATTTTGCGAAAAAAAAGTATAATTAAAAAGATATTGTCGACAAAAAAAAGTGTATTCCTCACAATTTAAATTATATAAATTCAAGATCTAATGGCGTATTTTTATTGTAGGGGAATAATATATTTCTGAATATTGTTGATACTGGTACAGGGATGTTTATTAATAAAAAATGAGAAATCATCTTGTGTTCTAGATAAACTCACAGACTGTAATATATTTTAAAAAAGTAATCACACTGGCACAGAGATGTTCAATAATTAAAATCGATGAATCATCTCATGTTCTAGATAAACTCCCGAGACAAGTTCTTAAATACATCTAATATATATAGGTAACCCATAACAGCTCTAGATTAAGATCATCTTAATCTAGAGTTGTTATTGGTAACCTATATATATCTTGAGAGAATGTTATGACCATCACATGGTATATAAAATATTGATATATATGTAATAGACAAGATATTCAGTATGTTTTAGAATGAAGCGGCCTACAAACTGGTATTTCAGAGGTTGAAACATTAACCAATGAAAATGAGTCTTCATGTTAACTGTAATACACCAAGGCAATTCACCTCAATTACCATATTTTAATTAGGGAATTAGGTGGAAACACCATGACATTACAAGCAACCCTGAGTCTCCTAAACTATCCCTGAATTTTCACTAATGCTGTACGGTACCCATTTTGGACTTTTTCATGACAATGAAATATGTGCAAAAGACAAGTTTAGTCATGATGCAGCCCCTTTCATACAGAAAAGGTTACCAGTACAATCATTGGCCAGTGTGGTGGGAGTTGAGGTCAGACAGGAATTCTTACCTGTACAATCATTGGCCAGTGTGGTGCAGGTTGAGAGGTCAGCAACTTGACTTGGATATGAACAGCTGATGTCGTCCTCAAGTCTTCATAACTAATCACAAAATTAAATTAAAACAAATATTCAATCTGCAAACATATGATTTTTCTGATATGCTGAGTGTGTTTTTAATTCTGTACGATGTTATTTATATGACAATTCAGCACTGAATTATAGCAGATATGTAGGGAAATACACAACAGACAGAGCAATCTGCTCAAAAATGTCATCCCAAAAAAGACTGTTGGTTTGCTTGTTTGATTGGTGTTTAACATCGTACTCAAGGGTATTTCACTTATATGACGACGGATTGTCCACTTCACACAGCCTTATTATGGTAGAAAACCGGGAGGAAACCTTGTTAAAACTACCCCGGTGATTGCCGGAGCCACAACATGTGATTCGCTCATATACGTGATGGTCGACAGGCGGACTCGATCCGGTGAACGGTAAAGCAAAGCAGGTTCAGTTTAGGAAGCGCACTCGCTACCACTAAGCCACAGCCCCAGGCCTGTAATGTATTGCGAATACATACAATGTAATCCATAAGGTACCCATAAAACAAATTATAATCTCTTTACCTATAAGAAATTTGAAGAAAAAATAGCCAATATCACTAGAACAACAGCTTAAACAAAATTTTGTGTTTGAATTACTGAAATCATACTGCATGTACATTTAACCAAGAACTTTTTTTTACACTGTTGACTTACTGCCTTTGTCCTTCTTGAATGAGGCGGGGTCGTATCCATGACAACCAGTGACTGGGGTAGCCTTTAGAATCTGCCTCAGATAAGGAGTCCACCTCAGACCAGCTACTCTTCCTACCAGTAAAACCTTTCTTAAATATTCTGAAATACAATGTTATATAAGTATAATATACCAGTAGGTTAATTCAGAAAACACAGAACTGTATGTTTGCTTTATGCCTTAACAGTTTATTTTGTTTTCATCAATAATGAGTTTGTTTGTTTGATTGGGGTTTAACATCCTACTCAAGGGTGTTTCATTTATATGAGGGCAATTGTTCATTTCACACTGTTTCATGCCTCATTACAGTGGAAAACCAGGAGGGAACCTTGTAAAAACCACTCCTGCAATTGCCAGAGCCACATCAGGTGACTCACTCATATACCTGACTCAGTCAGACTCTCAATAATGAGTAGAATGGTTGACAACATAATTATGTTTAACATAAGCTATTTAAATGATAACTTATTTTAGTGGCATTTAGAAAGAAAAAAAATGTACGGATTCCAGCTTCTTGTACTATTTTAAAGCAACATTCTGAGATGGTTCTCAGCCAAAAGAATATCTGCGTAAATAACTACCATGTCTACTGAATTCACAAATATTTGTTACAAGTGAGGATTTCAATCAGGCATTGACATATGTCATTTTCTTGGGTACCTTTCACAAAAAAAACCCCAACAGAATATTTGATTTTCAGCTGATGAATAAAATTATGATTTTACAGATCTTAAAGCTGTAATTGAAAATGAATTTTAATCAAATATTGACAGAAGATGAAATAGAACAGAGATGGGCGATTAAATAGGAGAATATAATGGTAGATTAAAACTTAATCATAGTCAGATTTCTTTAATAATAAATCAAACGTGTTGAGGGAGGGATCAATTGTACTACTCAATGCACTCAAAAATTGATTGAAACATCATTGTGTATTTCATCATTGCTAAAAATTCAGCTGTTCTAGTGGTAAGACATCTATTATAGTGACACAATTTCTCCATAATTAGAAATAAACATACATCATGTTTTACCAATATAATCTAATGAACAGCCTGAGCATTTAAATTCAAAAACTACTGGCTTTTTGTGATGAATAGGGGTCTGGTTAATTGTATTTATGAAGAAACCAGCTGGAGTTGTTTACTATTTGATTATAAAATGTAACAGTTGGGTGAACTTTGTATATTTCTAATATTTCACCAGGTTTTCCCATGAAGAACGTTTTAAGTCAGATTTGGGAGGTTTATCATGAGGTTGTCTATTGGCAGGCCAAGTTCTTGATAGACATCTTCCATCAACTGTTTAGATGTTTGATTGCTGTTTAACGTCGTAATCAAGGGTATTTCACTTACATGACGACGGACAGAAATACAGGACATCACAAACAAATCTGCTTAACATTACCCTTTAGCTCTGCAAACACCAGGGTAACAGAAAGCAACCTCTTTTCTTGCCTCTTACGATCGACCGAGGGAGTATTCTGCAGGGCCATGGCCCACTTGCTCCCTCACGGAGCCTTCAATATTGTAATAGACCAAGTTTTGGACCTATGATAGGTTGTGATGGAAAAAATTGTCAATTCCAGTGGTTCCAATATAGTTGTGTTGGAATAACAAAGTCACCAAAATGAAAATGGTTTTGTCCTGCATGTAAGCAAAAACTTAATGAATCTTAAAATGTAACAATAACTTTAATAATTATTGTGAAAAAGATTATCACTGGCAATTTGTCACTAGGTATGTATGTGTTATACTTATAGACAGACAAAACACTATTTTTCTTCACAATTTGTATACAGTTAATATTTAAGCTTATACAAGTACTGTTGTTAAGTTATGAAACAAATATAATTATATGCTCCTGTGCCAAGAAGATTTTTTGATGCATTCCATCATTTTGTTTTCTTTAAACAGCACTGAATAATAGAGTTATTGTATTTAAATAACAGCTGACAACACACATTGGTACATGTATATAAGAAATGCTTTTTGGCTGATCTTTTTGTTTTTACGTTAACATTCGAAGTAAACAACTGGCTGCCTGGAGGCAATCATAGAAAATTATTTATGGCATATTTTTCATTGGTTAGTTCAGTGAGGACTATTGTTACAAGAAACTTACAAAATGTTCATTTATACTATATATTTATGCTCATGTCCAAGACAATTATTTCATAAATGTTTATTTGGATGATAAAAAAATGATTATTTTAAGCTGAACAGATTTCACAGAATTTAGCTAAAGCTGGGAATATTATTTCTCATACTGAGTGATTATACCAGGGCTGCTAAGCTATTTAATTTGTACACAAAGCCCATCCCAGTTAGTCTCACAATGTTGTGGCTTCTTTTTTCTTATTGGTGTGCTGTCAATAATGTTATATGGTTGGCAACATCATAAATATGCATTGCTGTATCTAAAGATAGTAAAACATATCCATTATAATCTGATAATCTAAAGAATTTAATAAGTGTGAAAGAAGATTATTCAACTCGAGCCTCTATGATACTTTATGATACGATGACAAATCTTAAAATTTTTTAAATTACTTGGCTCTTAAAGATTTTTTAAATTAACAGACTCAATTGATATTCATTGTATTGCAAAGATTCTAGTTGGATAAACTCTTATTACAAAATAGAAGGAAAAGCTCACAGGACAGAGTGCGAGACAAAAGGGGCTAAGGAAAATGTTCAGGCAACAAAAGTTCAGTCCATTCATATAATATGAATGGAGAAATATATTTCTAAAAAGAAATCCCACTGGTACTCGAATACATATTAATTAAGATTGTTGAATCATCTGATGTTCTACATTAATTCCCAGAGCCATGTTTCTTAATGGAACTTAATCTGGGTTTGTGTTATGGATAACCTCAGACTTCTTGAGAGAAGATTATTACCATTCACATGGTGTGTAAAGTATTGTACATGTATATATATGTATTTATTAAACTCAATCACAATTGCACAGAGATTTTTTATTAAACTAAGATTAATAAATCATCTTATGTGCTACATAAACTCCCAGAGACAAGTTTCTTAATAAACCTTAATGTCAAGTTATGTTGTGGGTAACCTACAGACATCTCGACTCTTGAGAGTAAGTATTAACCATTAATATAATGTATATCATTATATTTTGAAGCACAACTTCTAACACTTTAAAATGAGAACCTACTCCCTCGGCTGTGGCGAGAAAAGAGGTTGCTTTCTGTTGCCCTGGTGTTCGCAGAGCTAAAGGGTAATGGAAAGCAGATTTGTTTGTGATGTTCTTCATTTGTGTCATTTGTGTATTCGTCATATAAGTGAAATACCCTTGAGTACGACGCTAAACAGCAATCAAACAAACAAACAATCCTGGTTATCCACCGTAATTAGGTTTATGCAAAGATATATTTTATAAAGTTCACATCCTTGGCTTAATGGAAACATTTTCTGCCATGTTTAAAAATCTTCCCGTTGCCCTGGTACTCTCAGAGCTAAAACATGTCACAACAACAATCTGGACCAGTGGCCGTGGCTTAGTGGTAAGTGAGTGCCCTTTAAGCCTTTTTTGGATTGCCCTTAACAGGATCGAGCCTCCAACAGTCGCAGGCGTGGTTTTTACGAGGTTTCCTCCCAGTTTTTCATGGTAATAAGGCAAGGAACAGTGTGAAAGGGATAATTTGTTGTCATATAAGGGAAATACCCTTGCGTACGACGTTAAACCCCAATAAAAATCTGTGGAGGCCAGCTTTAGAAAACAATCAATGAAAGATCAACTTTTTCTTTTCCAGATCAGCTGTTGGTGGATTGATAGCAGACATTTTTGGTTCCAGTGATGAAGATGAGGAGTTTGAGGTAAGGAAGTAGTTTTGGTTTATAAAGAATTTTATTCATAATAAGATAAAAATTTAAGTTCCTGATTATCCACGCCTTTTTTTCAAGCCCTGTGAAATGACTAAAATCATCTATAGACAATAATGGCCGGACCAAAGCCACGATTCAGTGGTTAGCGTATCAGACTACTGATCTTTATTTGATATATTGCTCAAAGGTGAGTCCCCTTGTCGACGTCAGGTTATATGAGCAAGTCCGAGCACTAGTGGTTTAAGTGCAACTTTGCATTATTTAGAGGTATTGGTAGATTCTGGTAGCTGAAAAGTTTTTCTGTTTTTTTACCTGTCTGAAAATAATTGTGGTACAAGTCCAATTGCTCACTGTATAGCACATGATCTAAATCACTATAGTTTACTTAGCTAGCTCTTTTCAACTTTGAGACATGTTTACTCAAAATGACCTAAACGTCGCTTCGACCACTATTGCTAAGAGGGGCTCATATGATGTGTTTTGTGACAGGATTTTGTCCTGAAATCCTGTAAAGGGCTTAAAAAATTGAGACAAAAAAGCTTTTTGCTGTATTAGTGAGGAATCCTAACAGGATTTTTTATTTTTTTTAACTAGGGTTTTGCAGAAGCTGACGTGGAGGGATCTGTTAAGAAAAAGGACAAGAAGAGAACAGGTGAGTTCAGTGGAGGCCTTCTATTCCTCAAGCGGGTGGTTGGAGGGAGCTTCATGTTGCCCTGGTGCTCTCAGAGCTAAAGGGGAACAAGAAGCCAATCTGTTTGTGGTATCTGTATTGTGACCTGTTGCTGTTGTCCTGTATTTGTCCTGTCCTGTCTTTGTTTGTTGCCAGTGGTGTCAAGGGTGGTTTCCTTCACCCACTGGGCTGGCACGTCGTCATGTAAGTGAAATACCCTTGAGTACAATTAAACCCCACCATCACGTTGAAGGAGCATTCTGTTACAATGGTGCTTTCAGAGCTAAGGGCAATAAAAGAATGACTACTTGTGCCTTTTTTTGCTGTAAATGCAAGCGGTTAGGGGGCTTCTTGTTGCCCTGGTGCTCGCTGAGCTAAATGATGACATGTAGTTGATCTGTTTTTCATTGAATTAAGTACTCAAGTAGCATAAAATGTGAAAAAGCCTTATTAAACTACAACTTTACACTCCGGTCAAACAATTGAGTCCTATATTTATCTTGTATTGCTCTTTTACAATGACATTGACAGATTTCGTTCACCCCTTTAGCCCGTCCTAGGGCTCAATCGTTAGTATGCTGGACTTCTGATCCTATTTTCATGTAATAGTTGCCCTCTGGCTTAGGGCAGTTTGTTTGAAGGGCAACAATGCTGCTTTGTCTTTACTTAGCACTGGAGCAAAATTTTCCAACATTATGGAAACACTTCATATCTTGGTTTTGCTAGTGTCAATTATTGTTGGAATACACCGCCTTCATATAATTAAAATACCCTTAAGCATGGCGTAAAACACCAATCAATCAATAATGTAACTGTCACAGGCAAATGATGGAGTCTTACGACGGGGCTTTGACAATAACTCCGTTTGATTTTATGAGGTTATCTCCCCTTTTTCCACCCTGAGTACATGTAAGAAATGCTCATTCTATTGTAATTTTAGCCTTGAGCTAATGTTAAATGTCCACAAGCATTAATAAAAACTTATTTTCATCTGACAAAATATGTCTTAAAAACATGTTTCCAACAGTTGAAATGTTGTTTTTGTTTTTGATATTTAATTAAGCGATAAAAATAGATTTAAACTGCAAAAATCCAACTCACTTAAGTTAGAAGCTTGCTGAAGTAAGCGTATGGTTAAAAAATCAATGGTAAACTCCATACAGCAGACCTGCCTACCCGGTGTATTTTTGAGTATTTTGTACACATAATTAATGTTAAATACATCAAAGGACCATCAAAATACACACAAACTAAATATTCTGTACCATGCTGTTACACAAAAAACAAGTACACAAAATGGTAAGAAATACTCCTAAAAAACTAATTTTATTATCCCCCCGGCATATAATGCGGGGGGATATAGCGATCAGGTTGTCCGTCTGTCCGTAATCATATTCTTGTCAACGCATCTCATCCTACAGTTTTTATCCGATTCACTTGAAACTAAGTGGGCATGCTGGTTACCATGGGTGGATGTGCATCTCCTATTGGGGTTGCGCGGTTTTAATTATTTCTAGAGTCATTGCCCTTTTTCATAATGTAGAGATATATTGATAGTGAGGGCTTGTCAACGCATCTCCTCCTACAGTTTTTGTCTGATTCACTTGACACTTGGTG
>JAVFBW010120409.1:0-14967 GCA_034783835.1 Mopalia ciliata
AACGTCGTACTCAAGGGTATTTCACTTATATGACGACGGACACAAATACAGAACATCACAAACAAAACTGCTTCCCGCTAACCTTTAGCTCTGCGAACACCAGGGCAACAGAAAGCAACCTCTTTCCTCACCTATTTACGATCGACCGAGGAAGCCGAGGGAGTATTCTACTGGGCCATGGCCCATCCGCTCCGTCACGGGGGGATAATTCGTATGTGATTTATTAACAAATCACAGCCACTATATAAGTTTGTGGTTCACTTCTTTTGGAATCCAGTTATTAGTCTGTAATTCAATTAATTTTCAGATTAACATACAGCTCAGTCATCAATTAAACCAAAAAGAATGAGTACTGCTGATTAAGCCCTACAATATCCACACTTGGATCAGGGACAGAAATCAAATGCATTATGTCCAAAATAGTCATTTTGCTACACTTTTCAAGTAGCTGGGTGTTCAATTTTTAACAGTTTCCCCTTTATCCAACATGTAAAAAAACAGGGTGTCCAAAAGAGGGAATTGTCGACTTCAAGGTGTCCATTTGGACAGGTAGACACCCCTCTGTCTAAGCCCTTGATTTGGATGTACCTTCTTCCCTATACCCATTTTGTCTTCTTTGGAATATTTTGAATGAGTTTTCCTGGTATCAACCATTCAGGAATACCTTTAAAGACATGAGCACTTACTTTGTGACTGAATGATAGTAGTAGACCTTGCCCTCAGAGTCTTTGGCAGTTTTCCAATTAGGGGGTAATTTGATGGCCTTGGGGCGTGGTGGTGAGGGGGGCGGGGGAACCTCCTCCACCACTGGCTGGTGTACCTGTACTTGTTGGACTGGAAGGTGTTGCACCTGGAGGATTAAAAGGTGGAAACATTTATAAACACCATGAGGTATCGAGCCACATAGAGAAATAACTTCTTCCTTGTTAATCATGTTTATTTCACTTATATAATGATGGATTGTTAACGTCAGATTGTCCATTATACGTTGTTCATTGCTTGAATATGGTGGAAAACCACCAAGAAACCTTGTAAAAAAACCCTCTGTGTTTGCATGAGCTTCGTCAGGGACCTGATGGTTGACAGATGAGACAGAACAATCACAGGATGCAAAGGCATCACAAACAGATCAGGGTTGTGGTGCCCTTTAGCTCTAAGAGCCCAGAGGCAACAGGATCTACCTCACAGCCATTAACCATAAAATGTTCTGATTTTCTGTAGGTAAAGAGTACAGTCCGACGACAAAGAACTTGAGAAATAGTTTGTATTGCTTTGACTGAGGAAACTGTTGTTTTGCTCAGTAGTGACAAAATAGATAAGCTCAGAGCCAAAGCAAAGGTTGGGTGGGCACGGGATCATAATACTCACCTGTAAAACTTGTCCGACAGAAGTGGGTGTGGTCTTGGCGGGGTAAGCATGCTGCACCATCACCCCTGAGGTATTCGGAGCATAATACACTTGTTGAACTGGCTGACCAGAAATATATGGTGTTGGAGTAGGAATGTATGATGCTGTTGTTGCATTCTGAGCACTAGAGGAATCGGCAGCTATATATGTGGTCTGTATTGTCAAGGAAAGAAAACACAATATATTATCACAACTGTGCAAATTAACAAATTTAATTAAATATGAAAATTGGGAGGATACTTGGTTTAAATCCCTTGTTTCACAGTAGGTTACAGAGAGAGTGTTACAAAACAATGACTATCATTGGGAGGTATACATTAGTCTGTTTGGTTGTTTGACTCGCATGACTCGCTCATATACCTGATGGTTGAAAGGCAGACTCGAACACGTGAACGGTAAATCCAAGCATGTTCAGTTCAGGAAGCGCATTCGCTACCACTGAGCCACAGTGCTATGCATTAGTCTCCTGAACAGATATAAAAACAGGAACAAATGATAGTTCCTCCCCATATGTCAGTATCTTAAAAGACATCCTTTGGAACTTAGGTCTCTGGCTAGAAGAGCCAGCATTCCACCAAACTGAGCTACAGTTGAGGTAGTGACATCAGTCGTGTCACAACATTAACATGGCGTGAAAGGGAGCTTACCCAAACAAGTTTTTTTCTATCCTGATATCTAGCAAAATATGATAACAATAGGAGATTTGTAATTCCCTTTTAGACCTCCGTGCGTTCACTGAAACATGAAATCTACCAGATATCTAGTGTCAAATTATGCTCATTGTGTTTCCATGAATTGTATGTTAACATGAGGTCATCAATAAACAAGATTTATTAAGCCAACAAAAAAAGTTTTTTCCCTTTTTATCAAAACCTGTAAAAATGAGATAGGCAATTATGTTAGCAGTGTGACGATTTGCAACAAACGAGACAAGCCACGCCAAAAGCTGGACAATCACAGGACATACTATAACAACAACCGATGGGATTCATGTTGCTCTAGCACCAGGGCAACACCTGTATTGCAAAATTATAATAAAACAACAAAGTGTGAAGCTAAACACCAAACAAACAGTTACAATGTAAGTTTTCATTTCTTGCTTTCTTGAACTTACCTGATAAGGCGTGGATTGTGTTTGAAAGACGGCAGAAGGCCCTCCCTGGGAGACTGTCTGTGACACTGGTGTGCCACCCACAGGTAAGGCAGTGTTAGGGCCCACATGGAGTACAGAGGGCACCGGGAGTCGGGTAATCTGGGGGTCACCTATCACTGGATTAACAGGATCAATAGCACTGTGAACACCTGAAAAATAAAAACAGAACACCTCCCCATTACAATTTCCTCCTTGGGTAGGGCTTCTTGCAGGCAGGGCTCAAAAAAGTGTGGAACTTGGGAACACAACTTTCTCCGTTAACAAAGCAAAAAAAACAAAAAAACACTCACAAAACAACAACAATGCTCTGCTGTGACATCGCCAAGTAGGCTATATCAATTTTTGGGACCACGCTTCACTAGAGCATGTTTTGCCTTCCCTACGCCCAGCCGATCACAAAGCCAGACAGTCAGTCTATCAGTTTGAATAGAATCCACTGGGTGACAGCATGTCTAGACAAGAATACACCAAACAAAATCGGTATCTTTGACATGTGGCATATCTTAACTCTGTCTTGTCAAATGGAACAGTCATACTACATGTAAGTTTCATTTGAATTCCACAAGAAATTTTCAAATTTACATACAGAAATGAAATTTAGACTTTGCCACCAGGGGGCGCCACCTATAGTCCAACATGCGCCAAAACTAATTTCAAGCGACACCTTGTTACATGGAGCAATCCTACTTAGTTTGATTTGAATTCCATGAAAAATTTTCAAGTTAACATACAAAAACCCAATTTAGACTATGCCACCAGGTGGCGCCACCTTTAGGTCACATGGAAAACAAAAACTAAGTTTGATTCGATTTAAATAAGCAGTTGTCAAGTTAACGTCCGGAAACCAAAACGTTGACGGATGGACAGACAGACAGACGGACGGACAACCCCATAACATAATACATCTCGTCAAATGATGGGCGTATAAAAATATAATTGTACATATGGCAACCTTGCATAATAAATAGATATACGGTTTAATAGTAGGCGAGTTATTGGAAAACATCCATATTCAAAATTGAAAAGCAGGCTTCACACAGGGAACAGAGTAAGCAGGCACTGCGTGGCAAGGTGTGTTCATTCAGTGGGATGATATTAGCAAATCACCTACAATCACCAGGGCAACAGAAAGCAACCTCTTTTCTGGCCTCTTACGATTGACCGAGGAAGCCGAGGGAGTATTCTGCATGGCCATGGTCCACCCGCTCCCTCACGGGGGCAGCTAACATGGAGGTTACGCAAATGATAATCCACGCGAACGGTCACCGTTCACGCAAACTAGGACCATTGGATGTCTACAGTGTAAGCCTACTACACAAGCTAGCCAAAAAAGGATTCTCATACGTTGTCAGAACTATTTGTTATGTTAGACTGACAATAATCTAAGTTTATTTAACTATGAGCCATTTCTTGCTTCACTAAATTTGAGAGAAAAAAAGCCAATTGTTTTACTAACTCAAAATGAAACAGAGATCGATGAACAGCGTGAAATAGAAAACCTAGGGCTGTATTAGCTGTGACCTGGTTGGCTGGCTTCGGCTCTAGAGCCAATCAAAGGCACCATTGGTCTATGGTCTTTTTTTAATAGCTGTATTTCAGCTCATGTTGTCGAAAGCGTTGACAGTTCAAAATAAATGAAACCCAACAGGCTAAATTTGGATAACTTTATAAAAAGTTTTAATTAACTGCATTCCATGTGGCCTTATAATGACCGGATTAACTCTTTGCCTTGATGAAGCCAATCAGACAGCTTACCACGTACGGCTGAAGCAACAACAACAACTCTATATTATGACAGTCGTGACTTGTTTAACCCACCCGCGGAGCATTCACAGGTTGGTCTACTGACTTTATTTGTAAACATTATTTGATTAAAATTGGTAAACAAGGATTGTTGGCAGTTATAACCATTTACGTGGTATATTGTGGTACATTATAGCGTAATTACACTGTATATTACGTACCATACATTGTATATACGAGAAAGACCCTTCGAGCAAACTTTTTTCACGTAACCAAACGATAGGTAAGTGGGTTTAAATTCCCGTGAACGGTAGATCGGTTACGCAAAATTCGGAATAAATAAGGCCTGTTTCACACTGCTCCTTGCTTAATTATGGTAGAAAACCGAGAGAAAACCTCATAAACACCACCCCCATGATTGCTTGAGCCAGTTCATGTGACTCACTCATATACCTGATGGTTGATATACACACTCGATCCCATGAACGGTAAATCAAAGTAGGATTAGTATGGTCATACGCTACCACTAAGCCACAGTCCCCAAATTATGTAATCTCCGTGCCTTGGTATGTATATATACTTCAATTACATTGACCTTAGAGATATCCTTTTCTCTGGTAGGCAGTCATATAAGTGAAACTGTGGTGTAAAACCTCAAAAGTGTGTTATATGGTGTCAGATTTTTTTGTTTGATTGGGGCTGAACATTGCACTAAAGGGTATTTCAATTACATGATGACAGATTGTCCACATCAAATTATTTTAAATAAAGAGAAAACTCTTAAAACCCACCCTGGTGATCCTGTGACTGACCCATATACCTGATTGTCAACTGAACCAATGGTCAGTAGGATTGGTAAGCGCACATGTTAACCACACAGACACGGCGACGGGCCCTTCAGAGTCTGAGTTAAACTCACCTGGGATTAAGGAATGTCTGCTCATGCTGGGCACGGTACTTGACACATAGTTCGGATCATGAACACCAAGCATATAGCTGGGATCATGTTGTACAGGTGCAGCATAACTTGGATCTGCCGCAGCATAGCTTGGATCTGCTACAGCATAGCTCGGATCTGCTTGTATCACAGAAGCATAGTTTGGATCATGGCTCAAAGCAGCATAGTTCGGATCCTGAGTCAATTGGCTTACATATGCAGTGTCGTGTCTCACAGTTGCATAGTTTGGATCCTGTGTTAGCTGACTACTATAATTAACATCTCTCTGCATAGCCACAGCATAGCCTGGATCATGTGACAGCTGTGAAGCATAGCTTGGATCATGTGACAGCTGTGAAGCATAGTTTGGATCCCGGGACAGCTGTGAAGCATAGTTTGGATCCTGGGACAGCTGTGAAGCATAGTTTGGATCCTGCTGTACATTTGGCATGGCATAGTTAGGATTTGCTTGCACAAGAGCTGCTAAACTTGGGTGGGATTGTATCAAACTAGGATAATTTGGGTCAGACACTAATGAAGCCATGAATGCTTGATCTTTTCGAACAGCATCTGCAAAATTAGGATCCTGTCCCAATGCTGCTAAAAAAGTTGGATCTTGAATCGTAGAAGTGTAGTTTGAATCGGGATAACGAGTATTCACTAAATATGTTGGCTCCATTTCCTCCGACGGGATTGCTTGAGGAAGAAACACTTGTTGTTGTCGTTGCAATTCAGCCATTTCTTCCTGAGCTTTGACTTGAGCTTCGAATAACTGTCGCCGTTCCTCTTTGGATAACTTGGGCGGAGTCGGTAGAAGTGTTTTCCTACAGAAGACAAGGGGCATTCAAAGATGTTAATCTATTAGATTATTTGTTTTTAAACAAATCTAATTGGTCGAATTAAATACAAGGAAAATCATCAAAAGAAATTAAAGCCTTATATTATTGATGGGAAGAGGAATTAATTCCAGAGGGGTTGACTATGTTTTGCTCTGCTGCTTTATAAGGGAATAACATCTACTTAGTCTCTAAAATAAATTACTAGAATTCTTCTAGGGGCCATGTTTTTAAGCTTTATTCCAATGCTTTGTTTGTTTGTTTGATTGGTGTTTAACATCGTACTCAAGGATATTTCACTTATATAATAATAATAAAAAGCTTTATTTACACAGGGTTAAAGTACAGGTGTACACTAAGTCAGCAAAACACTGATCTATATGATGACGGGTTGTCCATTTCACACTGTACACAGCCTTATTACAGTGCAAAACCAGGAGGAAACTTCGCAAAAACCCAAAAAGAGGGGGTTTCTGTAAAAGACAAACCTGGCCCAAGAGAGGGATAGATACAATTCAGGACACACTCCTAAAAATATGTGTATACTCAAAGCCTCAAATACACACGATTTCAAATATCACTAATACAAGCACTAAACTGCTACAACTTACTAAAATACTGTACTAAAATAAATGAGAGTGCACAGCACTTAAATGAGAGTGCACAGCACTTTTTTGTGATTAAAACAACAAAAAAATCAAATTAATAGGCTATATTCTGTAATCTTTGGTCTCCAATCTTTGTTTATGATGACTATTATTATCGTTCCACCAACGGTGTTAATCCGCAGGTTAAGGAATTCCAAGCTTGAAAAAACATAACTGAATCCTACCCCTGTGTATTAGACAAACACCAAAGGTAAGTCTGGGTTTATACGGTATAGTATATTAGAGGAAGGAAAGCTTGCCCCCATTAACATCAAATCGTTTAGTTCAATTCTCAAATATGCAGTACTTGAACATTAATGCAGAACTCAATGTACTTACTTTTTATCTCCACGAGGTCTATCAGGCGTCTGAGGATCATCTCGTCTTTTCGAACGATAACGGGACGATTTATAATGACCTCGATCTGGTGAGTAATGACGTCGTTTCCTGTCATATCGGTCCCTGTCGTAGTCTCTTTCACGATAACGATCTGAAATAATAACAAATAATATCAAATTTATGTTTTGATGGAGCTTGATACCAAACTGTGATGAAACCTCACACAGTCCATCTTCTCGCACCGCAGGCCCCTGAATTTACAATAATTGATAGTCTCATTGTAGTTTTTTGTCATACTTAATTTTTTATTTCACTCAGATGACGGAATCTTAAACCATGTAAGAAAACCCTTTTGACCTCACTTCAATGGCAACAAAGAAAGCAGCAACAGTCCACTTATTTACAATACTGACATGAAGGACACAGTTATCTACCAAGTCAGATATCATAATCCAAATACACTGTGGGAGTAATAAATGTCCCTGTGAGGAATGCATGTGTCATTTAACAGGAGAAAAAAAACCCCAGTGAAAACAGGCTCTATTTGAAACACTTAGGAAAATAAATAACACTTTACCTAATTCTCTTTCTGTTCTCTTTCTTTCTTCAACTTGTTCTTTCTTTGGAATTCTGAACAGCTCCTTGAAATTAAAAAACAGTTTGTCGAAAATTGTATACCTCATTTATTTCCACAAGTGAAGAAAATCTGAATGTAGACAAAGGCCAGAAAGAAAACTGAAACTGTAAGTTTGTTTGTATTCCATGGTTGATTGATGATTCATTAATTAGTGTTTTATGGCACATTTTTCTTCCATATTTTGTTTCCCTGATATGGTATATCACTTATGTGACGAGGGATTGTCCTTTTCTGAAAATGGTGCTAATATGTGCACTGAAACATTGCATATCAATAGATCCATTTGAAAATCAACAAAGTCTTACTTATCATGTTACAATGTATCATCGCCGCTTCTAAATGCTGTTTAACAAGTTATCCATATATATATGTCTACAGGTAACAGGGAATAAGTTTGTTTCTTTGATAGGGGTTTAAGGCTGTACTAGGTTATTTCACTCATCTGACCACATGTATTCCACTTACAGAAGAGCCACAAATAAGTATTCTGCTCACACATTATAAAAACAGGTAATTCAATGAATTTTCTTGTTGTTTGTTTGTTTGTTTGATTAGGGTTTAACGTCGTATTCAAGGGTATTTCAGTAATATGACTATGTGCCAGCCCAATGGGTGAAGCAAACCACCCTAGACACCACTGGCAACAAACAAAGACAAGGACGAGACAAATACAGGACGACAACAATAGGACGCAATACAGACACCACAACCAGGTCGGCTTCCTGTTCCCTTTAGCTCTGAGAGCACCAGGGCAACATGAAGCTCCGTCGGACCGCCCGTAATTTTCTCGTTGACATTTTTTTTTATAAATAGGTACTTACGCTTAGCCCACTCCATCGTTCCAGCAAAGCTGATGCTAGTGACACTATTTCATTTTCTGGTGACTTTGTTGTTTCTTCTGCTTTCAATGTCTCAGAGTTTGACTCAGTACTATCTGCTGTCTCAACTTTGGGCTCCTCTCTGAGGACCGGTGCGGAATCAGAATTGTCTACCTTGACTTTTGAATCATCATTCAATGCCCCGACTTCTGATTGGCTTATAGATATTATCTCAACATTTGAAGTTTCTGATTGCTCTATTGCATCTGTGGCTTGGTCCACTTTAAATTCACCGCTTTGGTCACATGGAACAGTTTCACTTTTTGTAGTTATCAAGTTTGCTTCAGATAAAATTGTTTCATCTTTTTCAACTGCTTTTGGAGTTTCCAAACTATGACTACTACACTTTTGAGGTGTAGGTATGGCATCCTTGGATACTTCTGGTTGGTCTGCAGCTTTCTCTTCCAGAGGTTTTGATTGGCTGTTAGACTCAACAATCTCTAAATCTACAGATTTGTCTTTCACAGTATCTGATTGGTCAGTTTTCAAATCTGAAGCACTTGAAGTCATTGATTCTGATTCGTTATCACTTTTCTTTGTCAATGATTCAGATTGCTGGCAACTTGAATCGGAGTCTCCTGGTTCTGCCAAACTACTTTCGTTTGAAAGTTCTTTCGATTCTTTGGATAAAGATTCTGATTGGATCTCAGAAACTGTTGGTTGTGAAGAAGGTTCACTTTCAGAATCCCTAGATTTTTCTTCACTTAAACTCAAATCCCCTGTAGAAGCACTATCAGTTTTATTTTCAGGTCCTGAAGTTTCAACTTCTGTGCTACTATCAGCTCTGAATGTACTGGCAGTATTGGTTGTTTCCCCTTGATCACTTACAGCACTAGGGGGCACCACACTTCCATCAACTTCCTGTTTATTTGATGAATCCTTATTATCAATGGAAGAATCTACAGGGGAGGACTTTTTATCAGATAAACTTGATGTCAGGTTTGAATACTTCAAAATTCCATTAGGTTTTGAACCACTTTCGACTGTTCCTTGACTTGAACTAACACGGCTGCCCTCTGACAATTCGCTATCAGAACTTGTCTCATCTGCAAATTTCACTCGCTTCTTTGTCGATTTTGAATCGTCCATTGATAATATAGGAATGATGGGATTGGCTAATCTTGAACTGTCAATCACAGGTTCAGACTCGGCCTCCTGTTCAGCATTTATTAATTCACTGGCCCATCTTTCAACAACTGTCAATATTTTGCTGTCTTTCAAAATTGTCTTGTTTGAAATGGGCAAAGTAGAAAGGGTCTGTAAAATCTACAAATACAATACAATATGAATGTTAAGATAACAAAGAGAGCCATGAACAATAAACACAATAAACAAGTTGTGTTATTACGAACATAGATAACTTAATGTTTCCTCTAAACTTCCACGCTTAGTGTTGTCCTCATATTCATTATCTATTAAACCAGAGTTGGCATAGCAAGCCTAGTTTTAGATTGATATTCTTATATTTTACTTTAAACAATATAAGAAATTCTACTAAGTTTTCCTAAAAATTACCTGTAACTTGAGCCCTCTTGATTCAGTGCTACTAATGTCTGCCATCCAACTCCATAGCAACGGTAACCCATGGTAATCCAGAAACAGACGTAAGCAACCTTGTTCCTTCGTGGACTGACAACAGTAATAAGAGAACACAAAATCAAATAATAAATTTTTGGGAATGTGTTAGTAAACAGATGAATAGATACAAAATGCATTAACACAAAACAAATAATTTTTTGGTTTCAATTTTTCCAATCACCAGGGCCATAAAATTTGTATTTGTTGGATTAGGGTTTGATGTCATACTCACAGGGATAGATTCACATCGCTTTTGACAACCGAATACCGGTTGTCAAAAGCGTTCAAAAACTAAATCTGAACTGAAATTGCTTAAGTTTTATAGGGAAAAAAAATGCAAGAAAACTGAATTCCATTTCTGAATCGTAGAGGAAAATGCTGAATTTTTTGCTAGGCAAGATGCTAAATTAAAATTTCAAATCCATGAAATGAAAGGAACACTTTTAAAAAAAAACGTTGTTGTTGTTCAAATCACCATCGTCTGAATGTAAACATAAAAAAATTGTGAAGAGTTTGTCAGTAAAATCTCTGCCACTCTGCTTGAAATTCGGGTATTTCCGAGAATGTCTGGACCAATGAGAATACAGCATGATCTGCATGGCAGAGGCATGTTTGTCAGTGTGGATGACTATTGATTAAAAGTGTCGCCCTCTTACCTCCATGACTCAGTGTTGAAAACCTAGCCTGTAGATTGTAGGTCTACTTACTTGATGGCTACAAAATTTTCTCATATGACAAAGCTTAATGTTCAAACTTCAAACTTTTATGATGTGCTGTCATTGTGACTGATTTTTACAAGAATTCATCTGGCTCATTATTGATTTTTAATGATATGTGAAAAATGTTGGTAAAAATTGGACAGCATCTGGTTTCAAGGGAAAAATTATCTCTCATTTTAAAATTTGTCAGATTTATTTAACACAATGTTTGAATGAACAAATTCTAATTAGCTATTTTTTTTGTATGTCTAGGCAGGCCCTACTGGTATTTGGTAATTTAATTGTATCAAAATATATTAAATTCCAACAGAAGCTCCTGAAACTATTATAAAAAAGACATAACTTCAAAAATGTTTAATAGTAAAATAATCAATCATCATGTCTGCCATGGGGTGTCAAATTATTCAAAAACTCAATTTAGCCAAGATAAAACTCAATTCGAAAACAGATTAAGTTTTTGGTTGTCAAGATTTTGACTTCTATCTATCCCTGTATTCAAAGGTATTTCACTTAAAAGATTGTTTGTTTGTTGGATTAGGGTTTGACGTCATACTCAAGGGTATTTCACTTAAAAGATTGTTTGTCTACATACTCAAGGGTATTTCACTTAAAAGATTGTTTGTTTGTTGGATTAGGGTTTGAAGTCATACTCAAGGGTATTTCACTTAAAAGATTGTTTGTCGACATACTCAAGGGTATTTCACTTAAAAAATTGTTTGTTTGTTGGATTAGGGTTTGAAGTCATACTCAAAGGTATTTCACTTAAAAGATTGTTTGTTGGATTAGGGTTTGACATCATACTCAAGGGCATTTCACTTAAACTAGGACAGGTTTTCCATCCATCACGTTTCCTGATTTTAAATATGGCAGAAAATGAGGAAAAAATGTAATTGCTTGGGCCACCTAGCAGGACTCCCTCTTATACATTATGTGAGACAGAGGGAGTGGAACCAGTGAGCTGTATATCACGGGTCAGTAGTCCAATACGTTTACCACTGAAGCAACAAGAAGCTCTCTCAGCCTCCTGACCCTTATAATGTTCCCTGAGATGTAAATGATACAGACCTTCAGTATGTGGAGGACTGCTGATCTGTGTTCATCACTCTCTGCTCTCACCATCAAACGACAGAGCTTCAACACATGGTCTTTATTCTTCATTCCCTCCTCTCCATTCATTTCCTCAATCTCCTCTTCCAACTGTACATTCAGGTAACCAGATATATGATTGATTGATTGATTGGTGTTTTATGCTGTGCTTAAGGGTATTACACTAATATGGTGGCAGTGTATTCCAACAATATCTGACACTACCACAACTAAGATATGAAGCCTTTTCCATGTTGGAAAGTTAATTTTTCTCCAGTGCCAAGTTAAGACAGCATTGCTACTCTTCAAACAAACTGCCTGTAGCCAGAGAGCAGCAGATATAAAGTAATAACACTTAAGGGCCACATGGAAGAAAAATGTCTTTATGTACTTTCCTTGTTACTGTTTTTCATAATTATTATTGTAGTCAGATTTATTTCATAGTCAACTACCTGTCATTTTTGAAAGGCAGGTTTCTAAAAAATATTTCAAATGACGTCCTGAATTTTAACATGGGAAAGATTGCACTTAAGGTTATTTCACTCAGTAACAAGGCTCTCCAACTCGAGCAGCATTAACTGATCCAAATGTACTTTGCTTTTTCCTAACAGTGCCAAACAACATGGAAATAACTCTATATATATATAAATAGGTTCAAATTATTTTTTTACACTTACAATAGTAATTTTGATATATTTAGAAACAGGTATTAGCAATTAAGCTTTATGTGTTTAAAACGTTTGTCAACCTTAATAACAAACAAGCATAACAAGTTACATCTCCTTACCATTTGATCTGCAAACAGCTCCTTTTTCTTCTTCTCAGCAGCAATTCTCTTCCTGGACTTGAGAGGAGTGGACTTTGTGTCCCCCAAAAAGCCTCTACAATTCACGGAGCCACAGTAACACTTCTGAGCCTCTTTCCTGAGGGAAGAAATGTCAATAAACACTCGAGTGGTGCAAGGTTCTTACCTACATTATAACACCTATGGCAATGGACATGAACACCTGATTCTGTTTGTCTGTTAAATTGAGGTTAAATGCAGTACTAAAGGTTTGTTTGTTTGTTTGTTTGATTGATGTTACATGTATACTCAAGGTATTTCCTTTATATGACGACGGACACAAATACAGAACATCACAAACAAATCTGCTTCTCGTTACCCTTTAGCTCTGCGAACACCAGAGCAGCAGAAAGCAACCTCTTTTCTCGCTTCTTACGATCAACCAAGGAAGCCGGGGGAGTATTCTGCAGGGCCATGGCCCACCCGCTCCCTCACGGGGCCAAGGATAATGAAATTTGGGTTCGATTGAATGGTCTTAAAGGGTTCGTTCACTTATTTGATGGTCTACTCAGACAAAACCACATGAAGCCAACTGTAAATTTTGATGATCTTTGCTGTTTTGGGAAAATTACCCCCAACTACAATGACATACATAGACAGCATGTCTGAGCTCAGATCAAACTCCCCATAGAAAAACAGAGCCATAACAATATTTAAAAAATAATCTGAAGAATAGAAAATTCCAACAAGACTTAATAAAGCCATTGGTAATGTATGAGGTCAAATTGATACACGTATGACTGACTACAACTTTTTTTGCCTTATTCATTGATTCACTGGTAAGTGTGTGATGCTATATTTAATGGCATATCACTCAAATGAAGGTTAATTATTCCAAATGTAAAAAGACAAACATACAAAATAAAAAAATTATGGAGATTCTGTTTGAAAATGAATGTCCCTGCTTTACAAAACTACAGACAAAATGATGTGCTGGGGATATACTGCCTTTAACTGGAGGTCCATTTAAAAAAAAACACATCACTTTCAAAATAAAAGAGAAAAATAGACAGAAAATATAGAAGGCTAAAGGAACAAGAAAGATCAATCAAGATAGCAGGGAAGAGATGAGATCACCTGCTTAAAAGAACTGGGATAGCAACATTATGAGAAGGAAAAACTACATGATAAAACTGAGTAAAATAAAACTTATAATCGACTACCTTAAAATTTAAAAGCCAGTAATATAATAAATTCAACTAAGATAAAATGAGGATAACTGAAAGTAACTGGGGAAAAGCAGTGTGACAAACTGGGATTGCATGATTTATATATGTCTCTGGGTTACCCTTAACAACTCAAGATTAAGATCCATTTAGAAACCTGTTTTAGGGAGATTATCTAGATCATGAGAGGATTCACTGATTTTAAATTAATCAACATCCCTGTGACAGTGAGATAACTTCTTAGAAATTAATAAAAAAGTAGGCTTAATAAAAAATTAAGGTGTAGAAACAATTAAACCTGATTAGGTAATTAAAATGTGGATCATCAAGAAAAAAGGTGACGAAACAGTAATACCCATACAGATATCGAAAATTTCAAGTTTCAAGCTAAAAAATGTTCAAAACGTGTTAGAATGTAAAACCTAGGCCAAAAAAATTAATGAAAAACAAATATACCATGGGCCATGTAAAATGAAAACTAAGTTAACCCATGAGGATAATAATTTTGAATAAGTGCAACAAAGCAGAGTAGCCTACTTTATGTATTTATAAGTTTTTAGCCAAGCCAAAAAACATTTCAACTCTATACAAAGCATGATGAGTTTCATAGTATGACCAAAAAAATGAACAGCATTCAACAAAGGCTTGAGATTCTGCTCAGTCATACTATAGTATCATAATTAGTTTAAAGTTTCCGAATATTGTCTTGACAGCACTTCCAAACACTGAGCACACACATATACAGAAAATTCATATGTCTTATATCCCATGAAAAGAATTAATTTATTTTTAATTAACAGTTTTCAGTGCCTTATTTACCATCACAAGAAACATGGGGTTCAAACTCATCTTTTTTCTTGGTCCAGCTTACATGTATATCCGGCTTTTACCCAACCTACATGCTACATTACATGAAGGCTTCAAAACCATACTGTGTTTTTGTTAGACTCCCTTCAAGGAAACCTGTTTTTGATTTCAATATATTGTTTTTCACTCA
>JAVFBW010120420.1:0-14965 GCA_034783835.1 Mopalia ciliata
TTATAATTGTATGCTCATTGTGTTTCCATGAATTGTATGTTAACATGAGGTCATCAATAAACAAGATTTATTAAGCCTCCCCCAAAAAATTTTTTTTCCCTTTTTATCAAAACCTGTAAAAATGAGATAGGCAATTATGTTAGCAGTGTGACGAAATACAAGAAAACAAAATGGGTGGTTAATGCCTTTGGTATAGGCCAAAGTGATCACTTCAGATATGTGTGTTAGCATACACATTTATACAAACTACTTCTCCCAGTAGGACTCCTACTGTGTATTAAGAATGGTGTTAACAAAATCAAGGATGCGGACGTCAATAAGATTTCAAACAATGATTGCACTAGAAAAAGCTCCATTTCGTCCTTTCATTCAATAAAAAACAATTTAATATGTTTATTAAATTTATTGAGAATCAGAAAACAATTGAGAGTTCAATAATTTACACAAATTTAGGCGGTTTTCTCTGCTTTTAGCGTTACAACCGTTTATTTCTCTAAAACTATTTGCACTAAAGCTTTGAAATTTGGCACACAAAATCTTAAAGCCATCATCTGAAAAACAGATTCGCAGATTTTTTAAGTAAATATATTGTTTAGGGCGGATTTATTTTTTAAAATATATTTTTATCAATTGTGCAAAAATTAACTTGAATTTAGAAAATGATGGTATTTGAGTTAAAATACTTGTCTCTATATCATGGAAATTTGAAGAAAAAATCTCCAAACATCTAAGAAAAATAAGAGTTATAAACACAGATTTATTTTAGAAAATTATGTGACCTTTTGTTTATTTACATGTTTTGTATGCCATTACAAAATAAAATGAATCATAATGAAACATTATATTTAGAATCTTTAAATCCTCCTCTTTCTAAATATATGTGTTGTTTATATAATCATCCTTTGGAAATAGCCACAAAAGTCACAGAAAGATAACTTCCTCCTGACTAGCAATGAAGTCCTGTGTTAACCCCACATGAGTATTTTCTTGTTGAATTTGACAAAATTCTTATTTTATCATTTTTAATCCTTTAATTGAGCTGATCCGCCTTATGAGCAATCACAAAACACAATTTCAGAGCGGTATTTATGTTGAAAATTAATGAAGCGACTATGTTATGCATCACACGAGACATGCTTTTATTGTTCTTAGTTAACTCCTCTCTATAATACCCATAGCTATGTGTCTTGAATGTAGTACAGACAAATTCTGAATAAATTAAAAATAAACTCTATTTTAAAGAGTGAATAACAAAAATACCATTTTGTAATTGCTAATTTTGCTGTTTGTCTTGGGTGTAATGCCATACTGTTTTCACTCAGAATCAATAGGTGAAGGAAGCCACCCATAAGTGACAAGCAACAAATGATGACTTAGACAGGACAATCTTGGTTCATATAAACAAAATATGCAGCAAATCAGCTTGATGTTTCCCTGACACTCAGACAGCGCCAGGATGCCAGGAATTTCCCTGGCACCCGTCCACTGGAGACTGGAGGGACCCTTTTGTCGTAGGGCTCTCATAGCTTATTAAATACTTGAAGCCAATCTTTTCATGATGTCAGTGTATACAACTCTTGTCAAACGACCAAGCTTATTTTGAAATTGTCCAGCTAATTCACTGTTTCAAAATTGTTGAGAAAGATATTGAAAGTTTGAATACCATAAAAATATATATGGTTTACATATAATTTGTAATAAATTGAAATATTAAAGTTGCATACATGTAGCTCTTTTGGATTTGAATTCTTAATCTGGCTTACGAAGCATATTTAATTTGAGATTGTTGCCTGTCAAGGTTGGTTCCTTTCACCCTTTGTTCTGGCATTTGGTCAAACGAGTGAAATAACCTTAAGTACCAGGTATGGGGTCAAAGCCAAATCAAACCTTTGATTTAATGGTTTGTTCTAGGCTTGGTCTTTTGGCTTGCAAGGATAAGATTTTCTAGAGGTCATCCACAATTCTTTTGTTATATGAGTAATTATGCTATGTTTTAATTAACTTAATTCTTTTATAGCCTTTTTATTTTAAGGACTATAAATTTTTAAAGATTTGATGCTCTATCCTCGGGTTTGAGTTCACCTCGTTGTGTATTTATTAAATTTATACAAAATTGGACTTGATTCGGTTTATTATTTTTTAATTTTATAGTGCTCTGTTGGATTACTGTAAACCTGGACTGGCTCCCGACTGGAGGAAGCTGAACCGAAATAACAAGTAAGTTGGAAGTCCATGTTCTGGAATTTGTTCTTTGAAATGTTTGTGCTTTACTGATTTAGGCACCAAAGAGAATAAATGAGACAATATTCTGTTTTGCACAAAAGTGTTAGTGGAGCATGCTCGAAATTGTGATTGCTCTTCGAAGCCAGAGGTTGCAGAGATTGGTTAAACTCGGTTTAGGATCGATATGCCGCTGGTGGGTGGAAGGAGGGCACTCTCGGAGCAACTAAAGAGCAACAGTTGATTTATTGCTTACACTGTACATTTGTGCTCTATGTCTAACTGCTCTAAATTTTGCATCTTCTGATTGTATCTCGTTTCCTGTTGCCATTGATGTCAATGGGTGACAATCTTGTTTCTCGCTGCCATTGGTGAGGGTTTGGGGGGAGCTTCATGTGTCCTGGTGCTCTTAGAGCTAAAGAGGAACAGGAAGCTGATCTGCTTGTCGTGTCTGTATTGGGTCCTGTTATTTGTCCTGTATTTGTCCCGTCCTGTCTTTGTTTGTTGCCAGTGGTGTCATGGGTGGTTTCCTTCACCATTGGGCTGGCACATTGTCAAATATGCCTTGAGTAGGACGTTTAACCCCAATTTAACAAACAAATCAATTGTTGCCATTGAAGTCTTGGGGCGAGAATTCCTCCATAATGGTGGGCGGACATCTTTTCCATAGGATAAGCCTGATGAGGGGGTGGGAGCGAGCTGCCTGTTGCCCTGTTGTTTAAGAGACCAGGGTCCACTTGCTCAAAACCTCCTTAAGCTAAAGGTGACCATAGTTTTTCCTTTATGCCTTTAATAACTAAGGAGATGAGCCTCTTTCACAAAGCCCCCACATTATCATTAGGTTTAGAGGGCTATGTTTCCTTCTTAATATCACCTTAAGTGTCAAGGTCACCTTAGCCTAAGGAGCTTTCGCAAAAGGGGGCCCAAGGGGCTTGTTTAAGAAAACTTTCTTTGCTTCAATTGAATGCAACTGTCATGGCTTCAACACTGGTTGTCATGCTAATTATGTTTTACATAAGGTAAGATACCTTTGTGAAACAGGCCCCTGGTACTAAGGGGCAACGCAGGGCCTCTCAGTTTGTTTGATATCTTGTTTGACGCCTTGTGACTGTCCTGTCTAAAAGATCATTGATGGACAACATTAGGCAAACCCCTTACAGCCTGTGGTTCAGGATGGAACCTCATGTTGCTTTGAGCATGATTTCCTTCACCCGATGTGCTGACACACCGTCAAATAGCTTGGCTTTAATAAACCTCAATCAGACTAACAAAAAAAAAACAACAAACAAGCAGATCAACTTTGCTTTGTTATTTCACCCATCCACCCCAGAAATATGTCAGCCAAGCAAGGGAATCAACTCTGCTTTGTTATCTTCCCCACCCACCCCAGAAAAAGAATAAAACCTATTAGAAGAAGCATGCATGAAGCTTTCACTCTTATATTCACCAAGCAATGGATGCTGGGAGAAATTCTTGCTGCTGCCAGTGCACTCAAGTTCTGTCTGTAAACAAATTATTATTCGCATTTGACTAACTTCTGATGCATAGGGTAAGTGTAGTATGTTTGATACATGGCGTTTTTGCTGTTCACTGGAGGAACATTAACACAGCAAAACACTTCACATTGTTTGGTTGTGACAGTGTTTGTACACAGGTTGAGACCCTCACGCCCATATTATTCAAATCCCTTTGGGCCAGCATTTAACATCAATCAGTGAAGACTAACTTTTCTGTAAACATTTTAAGATTTTTTCAAGACTTTTAACATTTTGTGCTGCTCATGGAATTGAATAATAAATTATCAATGAGAAAAATCAATACTGAACAAAAATGTTTTTCTTATTTTGTTCCGGCAGAAATTGAGTTTTTTACAAATTTTTGTTGACAAATTGTTTTCATACATATGAATAATCCCTGATAAAAATCTGAATAAAAAATTATATACTGAATAAAACAGTTTCTTCTTAATAGTGTCTTCTTTGGGGGCCTACACCTGGTACCAATGTAAAGGTATGGCCATCATGATTGTAATTAAGTGTAAAATGTTCGGAAAATTCATCTAATTTAGTACAAAATCTCATCTCATCATTTCTTCATTATTTACACAGCAGATTCCTGTAAGTATCTGAGCATGTTGTGCATGACAAGGAGCTGATACAATATTTATTTCTTGTGACATGTGGTCTTTCCTTAAAAGCATTGAATGCCCTTTCATATATGATGTGTCTGTCAAACATTCCTATTGGCCAGTTCGTTAGCCATCATGTTATCTGTTCTCTGATTAGCCAATTGCTGTATCTACAAACAGTTAACATTGGTTGGTTTCATTGGATGTTACAAATGCCTCTTAAAATTCTGAAATTCTGATTGGCTTTTTCAATCCTTTCCTATAAGACTTAAGCAAGACTTTCATTGGTTATTTTTCCATGATATTTTATTGGGTTTTTTTCTGTCAACTGTAATCTGGTTTGCTTGAAGAGTAAGGTTAAAACAATGTCAGATAAATTGGGTATGAATTCACATTTGAATGTTTTATTGTCCCGATATCACAAAACATCGGTTTATTAGAATTATTCTCTGAACACATTGATGGTGTTTTTCACTGAGATTCTTTTATGAGCATTACTTATTAAGTATTTGTGAGCAACTTTAGTCCCTAAAGTGATATGATATCACCCAACTACCTGTAAGGTTTTAAACCATCTTTTGGGCTCTGATTTGTACATAGATTGTGTGTAAGCACCCACATACAGTTTATAATTCTAATGTTTTCTTCCTTCATTCTTCCTGTCCTATCTATACTATACATTTCTTGTACTAAATAGCATCAGTAGATCCTCTCAGATGTGTTCATAACATCGGTCTAGATAAGACAATCTATGTATTTTCTGTATTTGGGTAAGAAAATCTGTATTCTGTCTATCATTCTAACGTCAAATCACATAATCTACATTCCCTTTGTTAGGATTTGGCATTTGGCTATCTCTCCCATATTACTCATTTATCTGTCTCTTTTACCATTTTCACATTTTTGTTGTTACTTGTCACCTCAGTTTTTTATATTGAAAAATTTTCAAATTACAGGAGTTCTTTACACCCCCAAGTGTTTGTATGTGTATTTGAACAGATCTTTTTTAGAGTCTGTTTTGATGGTTACAAAAAGCTATAAATTTAGTTTACCAAAAATTTAATTTATCTATTTACCAAAAGTTTGCTAAAGATTATTTGTAGAGTAGGGAAATACAACCATGTAATTTTAATATCTAGAATTTTTTTAATGGGGCATTTTTTAGATTTTAGCTACACATGTGATGGTATGTCTGTGTATATTTACTGTAGGCATAAAACTACTATACATCAACCCATCAAAAGACCCCTAACCTCCCACCTTTTAAAAGCAGCTTTTTTCAAAGGTCAAAAGGTTGCTGGAAGACCATGTCTTTCAAGCTCCAGATTTCATACTATTCAGCTAAAAGTCATTACAAGTGTGCCTTCTTTGTGGACTTTGGACAGCCCTGTTTGATGTAGGATTGAGTAATTGACAATATTATGTCTCTCTCTCTATCCTGATTTATCTAGTCCTTTTAATGGCTGCCCCTCTCCATCTGCAATACAGAGTAGGTGCTGCCACTAAATGTAGTGAAATAATCTTGAGTATTAAAATCATGTGACTGAGAAAACCAATCTTTTCTATGTGATTGGATTAATTGAGGTCCTATTTGTTGACTATTGAGTGACAAAATCTTGCGTAAAGATGTCCTGTAAGTGAAGAAACCTTGAGTATAAATGTCATATTAGTGAAATAATCTTGAGTTTGTCTTGGGAAGGAAATAATTAACTAGATATGCAATTTTAATGAAATTATCTCCGATATAGATGTCATTTAATTAGGTCAATTAATATTAAGTATAGATGCCAATGGCATATAAATAAAAAGAAGCCTGAGTATAGATGTCAAGTGAGTGAATTAACCTTGAGTATATGTGAAGTGAGATATAGTTTGAGAATAACGCTACAGGCCTTAACATATGCCTAATTTGGGAACAGGCAGCATCGACCTGGGGGGATGGGGGGGTAAGCCATAGGACCCTTGATTCAGAGCCTTTTTGCTTAATTTTGGACAAATGTAATTTGGGCACAATTTTTTCAACTGGGATTTGGGTGCAACTTAGGGCCAAGGTCTAACACGGTCAATAAATATGAGTTATATTCACATGTAGGCGCTAGTCTCAAACAAAAATGTTAAGTGTTGGGGAGAAAGCCGTCAAACTTGTCTGGCTCTACAAGAGAAGGGGTTGAACTGTGATCTATTTTTCTGAACTATAGTTTTGAAAAAAAAACCTGAAGTGGACTGTTTTTGTTTTGTAAAACCACACTGCTAATAAACAAATAACTGAATAGTCAAGATGGAGTGTGTGGAGTGACAGTAGATAGAACACTTCAACAGATTGAAGTTTAAACAGGTTTTTTTATAAGAGAAAAATAATCAGGCATTAACCAAAGTCATTTTATCTAACGGTCAGAACTTTATACTACCCACACAAATCTGAAATAAAGTGCTTATACAAATGGCTGTGGTTAACTTGGGATATTTTAGGTCAAAAGTAGTGGGTGTAAAATTATTTCAGAAAAAAAGGTTGGACAAAGTTTACATTACCCGAGTCCAGAGGTAAAAGAAAAATTTAAAGGGTATAAAATTATTATTTTTATTTGATATTCGTTTTGCTTTATCAGCCAAACATTCTAAAGTTCATTTATTTAACATTCTGAACTATGTACCCACTTAACAAAATGGTTGTGCTTAGTTTGCGAAATTCCAGGTAAATAAATTATGGGCAAAAGTATAAATAATTGTTTTTTTTGTTCAATGTGTTCTATTTTTGACTGGCTTCAGTAAAATATTCCAGGCACAAACTAATATAAAAATACCTCCCTCTCATTATTCATTGTTCCAGGACCACCTACTGAAAGTGGTTGGTCACCATGACAACTAGGTTCAAAATACCATGGATGAACTTTAGATTCTCCTCTGTTGTTGTTGAAGGGAATTAAGTCGCCAAATAGCAAAGTGCGGAGATGTGTTTGCTCTGTCGTTCCTATCCCATCTGTGCATTGTGGGAAGATTTGTCAGCATCTTAGCTCGTAGTCGGACAATGTTTGGCATTCTATTTTGACAGTGTTAGTACTAAGGCTGAATGGTCGGCTATCCATTGAAGTAGTCTCTGGTTGAATTTGTCAAAGAAAAAATGTCCCACGATCTCTTTTCTCATTTTTGGGTTGAAAGGACTTTCAGCAATAAAGGATTTTAAATATTTAACAATTAGTGTAGGAAACTGCAGACAATCTAATAGTTTAACAACAACTGGTCAATTTCGTTAAGGCTAACAGCATTTCAATGTTTACAGTGGAGAGTACAAGGGAAGTTACTGCTGACTGACAAAAATCGTATAATATGATGGTCTGCAATTAACACATGCAAAGAATACAGAGCATATAAAACAAATTATAATATTGTTTTCTGTTGATTTTATAATAAAAGTTTTAGCAAAGTTTCTAAAATTATCTTGTTGAGGAAATAAAAATATCAGATTTGAATTCTAACCTGATATAAGTAGAATCACCTGAACCGTGAACCATAAAATTACCACTTCAGAAGTTATTCGAAGGACTGGGAAATAATGTCTTAGGGGCAGACTATGAATTTTTCAATTAAGACTTAAAATATTTTTAAGAAAACATACATTTGTTAGTGTACATACTGCAATGCTTTCCCAACTAGCTAAAATGTAATAATAAACAAAATTTCGGTGACAATGAAGTTAAACTCAAATCAAATAAACAAATCCTGGAAAGCCTATTAAACAAAACGATATATTCCATTTGTTATAAAGTAGGTGCTCTGATCGACAACTAATTTTTTTTAGTTCTGAAGATAGGAACTTGAAATTTGCTACACTAAGATTTTCAGGCATGCCAAAAAAGAATCTGTCATCAAATTTTACCTATTGGGTTGTTGTATGGAAACAACAGAACAAATAAGACTACTCACAAAGATGACACGAAAACAAAAATAGGTTTTTATTAATATTTATAACTAAAACCTTGGTGAAACCTTAGTCATGGCTTAGTGGTTAGTGTGATGTCCAACTAATCCTACTTTGATGTGCCGTTCACAGGTTTAAATCCATCCGTTGACAGTCATCATAGAAGTGGAATACTCTTGAGTACGACATTAAACCCCAATCAAACAAACAGATCATTCAAATCAAAATATATTTAAGTATTGTGTAAAAACACCAATAAACTAATCAGTTTTTTCAGCCCGACAAAAATTCACAATCAGTCTCCATGTTGATGGAGGGAGCTTCCTGTTGCCCTGAGACATACAAGGCAAAAGTCTTGGGATTGCCTTGTCTTGTCTTTGTTTGTAAAGGTGGTTTTCCTTCATCCATTGTACTGGCACGCCATCATCTGAGTGAATTAAACCCCAATCAAAAAACACAATTTTAACTGGATTAGATCTATTACAATAACATTGTTGTACCAGCTGAGAAAAGAACTAACATTGTTGTTGTTGTTGTCAGTATTATTTATATCTCATTAAGACATTTATTCGGTGACTCATTGTTTTGTCTGACATTCACTGTTCACAAGACGGACATGCCGTTGTCATGGTTACCAAGTGAATAAATGTAGACATAGCCCCCTAATCCTGTATACTCATGACAGATATGGTGATTTAGATGCACTGTACACAGTTTTAACAAATAAACTGAATTAAACTGTTGACAGGCCACCAACCAAGTTTTGTCATTTATTTTTGAAAGCTTCCTATTATATACACCTTGGGGATTAAAATAGTGAGTCTTTTTTCAATCGCCATTGTCTGTTGAAGAGAATTTTAACACCTGTTTCAAATTGGAGAAGATTTATTTAAGCTCTCCTGCAATAGGAGGCAAATAGTTTTTAAATACTCTGAATAAAAAAGGCAGAAAAACAACATATAAATTCATCTATACATTGGCATTGTCATTATAAATTTGTGAGGATATGTAAAATCATATCATTTTGCTTTTCAAAGAGCCATTTGTGAATTTGACATAATTTTAATTTTTCAAACTCCTATTCATGAGCAAAAAATTAATATGTTTTGATATGTCTCGATAACTACTGGCTCATTAATGCCCTTTGTTAACCCTCGATAATTTCCCATATTTTTTTTAATGGAGAATTTTATTTATGTTATGTTTTAGATCTCATCTTTTTTTAATGTTGAACAGGAAAAATATTTGTATAGCATTTTATTCCCTATGTGACTAATTTTATTTTTATATATCAAAGAGTGAATCAATTTTCTAATTTTGCAGATTTTACAGATTAGCAAAAACGCAGTATATTGACTGTCGATATCACATTTTTACAAAATGAATTGTGTGAATTTTTTCTACAGAGTTGAAAATTGTCGAAATGCTATGGAGCTTGCGAAGCAGCATTTTGACATCCCGTTGGTTTTACGACCAGAGGATCTTTCAAGTCCTGATCTTGATGAACTCAGTGGAATGACCTACTTGTCTTATTACATGAAATATGACTCACCCGGTTACCGAGCAACACTTAACTGGGTCAGAAACGCTGCCCCTGATGCCGACGTCAATAATTTCACTGTAAGTCTATATCGTTAAATCGGGCAATTGGGAGGGGGGTTGCCTGTTAGCCTGTTGATCTCAGAGTAAAGATGCGACAAGAAGTCGCTCTCTTATCGCATCTTTGCTTTTTCTTTTAAGTAGCATCAAGGGTGGTTTCCTTCACCCACTGGGGTCTCACATCCTCATGTAAACAAGTAAATAACATTCAACAATGCAAAAATGATTTTAAAAAATTAAAGTTTCCCAAAGCATTCTCTTTAAAGAAACTATAGAAGTAAACTGTTCTTGCAATTCAATTTTCCTATTTTTTTCAAAATACAGTTTAAAATCAGTGAATTTGTTAAACTATAGTGAGTTAAGTCTCAAAGATTAAGTTAAATAAAATCTTTCAATACATTTAAACTCACATTCTTCATTTTGAGCTCACTATGTAGCCATGATCAGGAATAAAGTTTAATTTTATTTGGCTCCCTTATAACAACTTTAGAAAATGGTTTAAAAGACATTTTCGTAAGGGAGAAATGAGAAAATAGAATACTTCCACTGTGTACATATTTTGAAGGTAAAATATGGTAATATCATTAATTTTATGATCATTATTTACTTTACTCAGACTGACTGGAATGATGGAAAGGCCTTATGTAAGCTGGTGAGGAAGATGGGGGGAAGCTGTTCATCCAATCCACAAGGCACACCTGTAGAAAATCTCCAAGCAGGTAAAAAAAAACCAAGCATTTGGACGTATTCTTTTTAGACAAGACACAGAGTAATTTAATCTTGCCGCTACAAAACATGACTTTTCATGTAACAAAGAGTGATCACTCTCTGAACGAAAAAATCCTTGCCAGAGAATTTGCTTGAGCTGCTTTTAGCCCCACAGAATTGTGGGTATTTAAAAATATTATGCTCAAATTTCCTAAAAAATAGAAGAAGTTTCGGACTACATAAGAACTGATATAAATGGAAATAGCCTTGCTGTAGCAATATGCTTGGTCTAACTGCAATAACACATGTTCCCTATGGAACAACCAAGAAACTTTCTCACACCTCTTAGAATGTCGCTCTGAGATATTGAGATCTTTAAAGATCTTTCCATGTAGATACTTGACCCTGGGAGAGTTTTATCCTTATGGGTGTTGGGAAATGATGACTTGTAAAAGAAGGGGAATAACTCATACTTTGTGTAAAAGAAGGGGAATAACTCATACTTTGTATTACCAAATTGATTATTGCTAAAACCTTTGTAAATCTCTTATATTAGGAATAGACGCAGGTAGACGCCTGGGAGTGGACCCAATTCTCTCCGCCAAAGAACTCTCTGAGGCTAATGAAGAACACCTGGGCATCATGGCTTATGCTGCCAGCTTTAATCACCTAAAGCCCTCCAAACCACCTTCGGAAAAAGTGGCTCTAAGTGGCGATTTCAAAAATGTTGTTGTTGGAAATGAGGTATTTGGAATTCATTTAAAGCTTTGCGCTTTCTTTGATATTAAATGTTGTTGTTGGAAATGAAGTACTTGAAATTCATTTTACTATTTGCAGTTTCTTACATATAACAGGCCTATGAGAGGTGTTAACATTTGAATTGTTGTACAAATTTATTTTAAGTCAGAATTCTCTCCCTTTGAATTTTGTTAATTGTGCATTGTTTTGTACAGCCTTCTGAATAGCTTTGTCATTTTTTCAGCAGAACAAACTTCTATGTTTTGGTTAAGAGAAATCCAGGAAATGAACTATATTAATCCCCTCGGGGTAATTTCACTAACAGCAGCACTTTGTCACAAATTAACACGGTTGTCACAATGTAGATGATGTTGCTGTACAAGCATAGGCTACTTACCCTTTGCATCATTCAAATACTTTGACAATGGCTAATTATTGTTCTGTATTTTTATTTTTCAGAAAAATTTTGGTCTCCAGATCCAGGATGAAAAGGTGAACCCTCGTGATTTAAGGGCAGAACTTGAAGGTCCAAATTCTAAAGTTCCTGTTCGTCTGGACTGGAAGGGAAACAAGGTCGATGGACATTTCAGACCCAAGGAGGCTGGACAACATAGGGTACTCAACAGTTGTTGATACGAAAATGTCAAAGTATTAAAAGTTTTGATTTGTCATATTAAGTTAAATGTAATGCACAAATTCTTATTTAAAGTAAATAAGCAATTTTAATTGCCAGTCAATTGGCTGTGTGAAGCATCTGTTGGGACATTTTGTTTTATCAGTTAATGGGCAATTTCCAACAATTAGTTAATGGGCAATTCCAAGCCTTCAGTTTATTGGCAAAACATTAATCAATAGGCAATTTCAAGTCATTATTGAATAGG
This sequence comes from Mopalia ciliata, assembly GCA_034783835.1. Lineage (NCBI taxonomy): Eukaryota > Metazoa > Mollusca > Polyplacophora > Chitonida > Mopaliidae > Mopalia > Mopalia ciliata. Next base: position 12,191 of record JAVFBW010120420.1, read on the forward strand.
CAATTTAAAAAATGATTTAATGGATCATTTCAGAGAATATTTGTGGCAGCCAAGTGACACCAATTTAAGACATAAAATAGCATTTTAGATTTGTTTTTTGGTGTGTCCCAAAGGATAAAGTTAAAGGGAAATTTCAAAGCATCAGTAAAATAAGCAATCTCAAATCCTCAAGTAATGGGCAATTTCAAAGCCCTGATCAATGGGCGAATATTGGTGTTTTAAAAGACACAGAAATATATTTATCAATAAATGGGCAATTTCCAATCCTCAATTAGTGGACCGGACAATTTAGACAGTCTGCACTAATTGTCAATTTTTTTAATAGCCTCATTTAATAAGCAATTTGGAAGTATCACAAAACGAACAGTTTTTTGAGCATGAGTAAGTGGGACAACAGTGAAGCTTCACTTCAATGGGAGTCTCAGGAGGTTGGCAAGGGAGGTAATTTTATCTTTGCAAAGCGGTCCTCTGACGTCAGAACATTTGTGATAGTGGAGCTTGTACATGACGTCACACATAATTTTGCATTGTGACATTTCTTAAGAGTCCACAAATCTTGACCATTTTGACGTCGGAGGACCGCTTGCAACACCCCGTTTTTGACATTACGAGACTCCCATTCCAGATCGTAATTTAATTCACATATTATTTCATAAATGTGTTTTTAGTTAGTGGTGTACTGTCAGGATGAGATCATCTCCAACTGTCCGGTTAATTTCCCCGTCATGGCCGATCCAAACCGCGTCGTTGTTCACAAGGCTGATAGAGCATGTCTGGGAGTACCTACAGAACTTAAGGTAAGTTTGTCATCTCTAATGATTTGAGCAGCAGGAGAATTTACTGGTGCCTTCCAACATTAAGTGGGTTTTTCTTGTGATTTTATGTTTTTTTATTCTGACATAATCTGTTATTTTTTTTCTTTTGATGTTATGTTTTTGCGCTGAGTCTTGTGCATGGTTGCCCTGTCTTGTCATGTATATCAAGTTTCCGTCACCTATTCTGTTTGCCTAGATTCATATAAGTGAAAAAAAATCACCAATACATGTTTAAGACTTTGTTATTTGTCTTCCTATCAACGCTTTATCATTGTATAATAAAACATTTGGAAGTAAACTCTCCAATATTAATATATTTGTAATCTCCTTTTTTTTTATTTTTATTTTTTAAATTTTACTTGATGTAAAGTCACAGATAAGAGTATTCAGAGATTTGAAGTTATTTTTATTTTAGGACTGTAATACGCATAAGACATTTGTAAAGTTTCAGTTCTAACCCAGAGATGATACATGTATGTGTGACCCACTCCAGCACAATACAGACTAAGTTGATAAGTTTGTAAACAAAAAATATGTTCGATACAAAGGCCATTTTTGTCATGTTTAAATTTACTAATTACTCAATTATCATTTAGTGCAACTTAGTCAGTACTTTGCTGGATGCGGGTACCAAATAACACTGTTCTTCAGGTTAGCTGAAATGAGAGACCACATCGATGACATGCTTGAAGCTTGATATTTATGTTTCTTGATCTCTTCATTGTACAGGTTGATACATCATCAGCAGGCCAAGGGGAAGTAACAGTGGAAGCTATTTCACCAAGTGGTCGCCGCTTTGAACTCCCCTTATCATCCAGAAATGGAATGTTCCACTCTGCTTTCACCCCTTCAGAACCGGGTGAGTCCATTTTATCGAAGCAGTGTTCAAAGGGGGTCAAATAATTTGTTTTGCTTAATTTCTTTCAGTTTTGTTTAAAACTTTCTGTGATTTGACTGGTTTTATCTATTTCAATACATTTACGCTCATCTGTTTTAAAACAAAGACAAAATGTCAGTTAGGATGAGTCCAGGTACATGAAGCAGACATTCACTACTGCTGTGATAGGATACTGACACAGCTCCCAAGGCTTGTGCTTTGACTGATGTTGACTTGATGACTGACTCTGAAGGTCAGGCCAGGTTCTATTCCAGGAGAGGTCTCAACCCACAAAATTATCCTAGCTAGAATCTGTATTAACTAAGAAAGTAGTATCTCAAAATAACGGAAATACTGATCAATTTCACTTTCTTAAACAACGAAAAATGAATTCATTATTTAATTGTATATACACTCCTCTATTTTAAAATAAGAAATTGCTTACAATTATTAAGATTTGGATAAAAGTCCTTTACCTTCATCATTTACTCAGCACACAGTGGCAGCATTGTATTTCAACTAAAGCAGGATATTTCAAATTTAATGACTGTCTTAATAATAGTGTATTTATTTACTGTTAGAGTATTCTGATCTCACATTTAATGTCTCTGAGAGTAGCTGACATACTGCTGAGTGTGGTGTGAAACAATAATCAATGAATTTCTCTGTACGACTTTCTCTCTACATCTGTTTCTCTCCAACGGACAGCTAGAAACCAATGTGTATGTGATGTGTTGAGTCTTGTGATTGTCTTGCTTTAGTAGTAATAATATATTTTATTTAATGAGGAGGTTCAATTAGTACAAAAAACCAAACTTCCTTGAGCCCCTCAAACACACACACTTTCACACATACGCAAATAGTATTTACATAATAGAAGTAAAGAAGAGAGAAAAAAAAATATATATATAAAAAAGAAGAAAATAAAGCGAACAATGATCATAATTACATACACGTACATACAATGAGAAAAGAGATAACCACTGGCACTATTTCTGACCACATGAGAAACAGTGTAGTGGGTGATGGCCCAGTACCCTCCCCTTGCGGGGGGGGGGGGGGGGGGGGGGGGGGGGGGGGGGG